>JAPYYW010001509.1:0-34209 GCA_030522545.1 Cremastinae sp. A BG-2022a
CACGGGAGAACGAGATCGAACGTGTTCCGAGTGCGCGGAGAGTGAGAGAGACAGTCGCGAGATTTTGGCGCCAGCCGGTGTGGCGCGTCCTCTATCGGAATAAAAATAACTCTCGCGGGATAAAAAGTGAAAGCGTCGAATAAAATAAGTAAACGGGAGACGAATAAATAAATAAAAAAGAAACAAGGAAAATATTGTCGAATAAAAGTCGCGTAAAAGGGGAATAACTGATTAATCCGATGGTTTTAACAAAGATAATCGCAAATATACGGGAGCGCAGAGCGAGATCCGTGGACGCGGAGAGTGAGAGAGAGAGAGAGACAGAGATACGAGCGCGTCCGGACGCGCGCTGTGTTCGTTCGACTGGAATAGCCATAACAAGCCGAGAGCGCCCGGACTATTAAACTCATTCGGAACGACGACGCAGCGGTGTTTTCTCCCGGCGCGAGCAAGCTAAACCGCGAATTAACCGTAGTAAGCGTATTACTTATCTTTTCATTACGATTTGTCAATTATCGCGATCAACGCTCGAACGAAAAAGCCCTCGAGACTCGTTCGAGATTAATTTCCGTTTCTTGTTTATCCTTTTGTGTGTTTGTGTGTGTGTTTTTTCTTTTTTTGTGTTTTTTTTTTCAACGAAACTCATTGGAAAGCACGGATTACCGCTCTTCTCGCCAAGTTATCGCCTGCGAAACTTTCTAATCACCGGTCATTGCGCCAACTTTGTCGACGTAATTGTTTTCCCGATAACGGTGAGTCAATATTTATTTTTGGTTTATTTTTTTATTTTTTTTCTCTTTCGATCGTCCGTACAGCGAGAGCCTATCGACAAATATCGTCGGGCAATTAAAAGTAACAGGATATTAACGATCGAGATATTAATCCCCGAGCCCGGAACAATTGATTTCGGGCGATGTGGGAGAGCGAAAAGGGAAAGAGATATAAAATACGCGCTCGTAGCGTTACGCGATTAAAACGTGTTTCTTCTCGGGAAATGTGTGTAATTAAAAAGCAATGATAGAAAGTACGATAGGCAGCGCGTTTTACGCGCAAAACCCGTAGTTTTTCAATTCACCAAACGTGAAAATAAAAACAAATAAGCTAAAAAGTCCGATCGTAAAAACAACTTTCCTCGATGATCACGACAGCGATGCTTTTCTCCGCGGGAGACGAATTCTGAGTGCGCGTTCATTTTTTTTTTTTCGTTCTTCGATATTCGTTAGAACAATGCAGCTGCGTATTTCGTTGCTCCTTTCGAGTTTTTATCGTTTTTCGTTATAATTATTGATTTTTGCTCATCGTCGCCCGCGTTCCGAAGCAAAACGGTGAGTGTGTAACATTTTTATTTAATTTTTGTTTTTTTTTTCAAAAGTAATAAATAGAAAAACACGTTCAATATTTTGAATGAAATATATAATTATTTAATTTAATATAATATTTAATTTATTTTAATTTAATATTTAATTATATATTTAATTTTAAAAAAATTGAGTTTTGTCAAAAACTTGTAAACGTCTCAATATGGACGTGTCCCCATAGTTGGACAATTTTTGATATATTATTTTTAACATTTGAATTATTTTATTCTCAATAAAATCGTATGGATTATTTTTCATATACAAAGAGGTTTATTTATCGTAACTTTAATTTATTGGAACAAACTTGCTGAACCCTAGAGACAGGGTCAATTTTCTGTCCAACTATTTGAGACATATATTCAAACGTTCAAGTATTTATTTACTAGAAATATTGTCTAAAATTAACACATAAAATGATTTTTGGATCACTAAAATATCAGACAATAGTCAAGATGCGAATTTAAAGTAGATGTTTCGTCCGAGAAATCAAGATATTTCATCTTTAAAAATCGCATTTTTTGCGTCTTTTCGCAAGACAGTTTTTCAAGACAATATCTTGTATAAATAAAAACCCAGTACTTTGCCTTTTGTTCACACGGGAAAAAAACTTGATACAGCCCTTAGCGCAAGTACCTTCTTAATACTAATTCCCTTCAGATTATTTTTGAAATAATTTCCCTTGATAATTTTTTCTCCTTTACTTTGCGCACGCAAGACCAATAATGCGCGCAATGAAATAAGGGTCAGTATACAGACATGTCTGAAGTTTTTGCGGTATATAACTATATATACGTTTTCAACAACGTTGTTCGTCGATAACTTTTATTCTTCGTACGCATCTCATTTATTCACACAACGCATCTCAATTGCGATAAACAATTTAAGGGCCGGTACACACGTGCGTTAAATTCGCACAGTTGCAGTGCATTTTAAAAATATTATTCGTCTGTAATTTGTTTCTACGATACACAACTTCACAATTGCGGTATAACGTTGCGTTGATTTAAGGTAGTACAACCTCAAAACCGTGTTGAGACATATTTTCTTAAAAATTAGCACAGGTCTTTTTTAATGTCATATAAAACATGTGTCAAATTTGACAAAGCTTCACCATCATGAAATCGAGATATTATACAATGAAAGTCGTTGCTTTTTCGAATCTCCCATAAGAGCCCATGTTAAAAGTAGCAATTTTAAAAAATGAATATCTAAATAACTATAAACACGTTAACACAATG
Source organism: Cremastinae sp. A BG-2022a (assembly GCA_030522545.1). Classification (NCBI taxonomy): domain Eukaryota; kingdom Metazoa; phylum Arthropoda; class Insecta; order Hymenoptera; family Ichneumonidae; species Cremastinae sp. A BG-2022a. The sequence continues at coordinate 2,597 of JAPYYW010001509.1, forward strand.
CTAACGAAGATCTGTGATGCAATTTTTAAATGAATTCTGTCTCAAGAAATTTCAACTGATGATTTTACATCAAGTTAACACATAAGGACAAACTTTTGAATATACTGTCTCGGTTGTACTATCTTAACGCGTCGTGCGTTTCGTTCCTAAACCTTCCGATGATGCGTCGCGCGAACTATATCTCAGCAAAGAACGTGTCCATCGCGAAAATATTCAAAAATAAATTCTTCTAAAAGGTATATTGAGTATAATATTTAAAAAAAAACAAAAAAAAAGTAAATTTAAGTGACGCATCGTTGATGAAGGGAGCGATGATTCGGATCGTTTAGCGGTATATATAGGCGTAGAATGAAAGACACTGACCTCTTGCCGTTCCGTCTCCGTCTCTTGGTGGCGTAAACGGTGCCAAGCTGGCTCATGGCGACGGGATTGTTGGGCCCGTTTGCCGGTGGGGGTGCTGAGGTCGGGGTCATGGCTCCGGGATGTTCGAGGGGGTTGCTCGCCGGCTGGCGCTGCTGGGAGTTATTTTGGGGGGGAAGGGGGCTCAGGGAGGAGGCTATGAGGAGAGCCCCGGAGGAGGCCGCGTTGCACTGATGGGACTGCGGATGCGTCGCCGGCGGAGGAGCGAGAGGAAGCGGCTGCGTCGTACCCTGCGGATAAGCGCATGCCGCGACGCTCCCGTAGTCCGTCGGCGTTAGGGATAGGACCGTTGGTGCCGGCGGCGGCGGCCCGCAGATGCCAACCACCCCCGGACCACCCCCACCCCCGACTACACCCCCGAGCACCCCCAGCCCCGAAGCGCTCCTGTCCAGCGCGTACACCTTGCGGACACCTCGTCACACCTCTCCAGCCTCGGTACCAGATTCTCACACCCTCCTCATCATCATCATCCCTACATCATTCTCGACCCCCGAGACTCCTCTTTCACTTCCGAGAAGATTTTCGATCTTTCTTCGACCCCCGAGACTCCTCTTTCACTTCCGAGAAGATTTTCGATCTCTCTTCGACCCCCGAAACTCCTCTTTCACTTCCGAGATGATTCTCGAACTCTCTTCGACCCCCGAGACTCCTCTTTCACTTTCGAGGAGATTTTCGATCTCTCTTCGACCCCCGAAACTCCTCTTTCACTTCCGAGATGATTCTCGATCTCTCTTCGACCCCCTCGCCACTCCCGAGACTCCCACCGTGACAGTACTTTTATTATTGTCCTCTTCGTCCTCGGAAATTGTCGAAACTTCACCGCGGAACAACTTTGTTCGTGCCTCGCGAATTCTTGACGATCCCTCGCGACTCCTGAAAATCCGGAGACTCCCTCCGTGACAGTATACACTTATTATCGTGCTCCTCGTCCTCGGAAATTGACGAAACTTCACCGCGGAGCAACTTTGTTCATTCCTCGAATCGCCAATTATTCTCGACGATCCCTGCTATAGGCTCCGGGAATTTTCGCTCGTTCTCGACGACGCTTTTGCTTCCTCTGTATATCGATTAGAAGCTCGGCTTGAACTCGGACCAGCGGGCTTTCATCGAGGATTTTACTCTCTCAATCTCGGAAAAAAAAAACTCTTTTTTTTTTACGCTTTCGAGAGTTTTCTTCGTTACTCGTTTATTGTTCTCCCATTTGTGAAATCGATGCCCACTCTCGATCACGAGGAATCAACGATTTTTCTCGTGCACTTGTTTTTTTTTTATTTTATTCTTGAGTATACGAGTTTCGGAATGTAGACGAAAATCGACGTTTTTTTTCTTGAGCGCGCACGCACAGTCAATTTTCACTGTCACTCGGTTTTCACTCGACGCGAATGGAAAAATCCGGAAACTCGCGCAACATCACTTCTCGCTCGACGCTTATGCATGTATATCCATTTTGGTTCAACACGACAAGATTTTTCTTATCTCCGGAGAATCCGAAATGACGGAACACTGCACGAAAACCTCGCTACGCTTCCCTTTTCTCCATCCCTTATACTTCAATTCGTGAAAATCGATTTTTCAAAATATGATCCTTTTCCTCATTAAATTCACTGCAATCTCCAGTTTTGTCAATTAATCAAAAACACTCCTTTGCCGTCAGTCGAAAATCATTATTCCGAGTTTTAGACACATTGCGATCTTTGAACTTTTTTTTCGACGAGAAAAATCTTTTAATTATCTGTCAACGAGAATGGTAATTCATAAACCCTTATTTTATTTAAATCGTAAAATCACTTTTTCACATTTTTCCACGATTTTAATCGTAATCGTATCACTTCGTATTTGTGCAATTTTTTTAAAATTCAGTGTTGAATATTATTGTTTTTTTTTCTTTTTTTTTACCGCAGTGTTCGAACGTGTTGTTTAAATTTAACTGTTTTGCTTGTATCACTGAAAATTAGTGTTATTTTTATGTTTTTTAATTCGGGAAAAATTCGTGGTAGTTTTATAATAATGACGGTAAATAAGTGTGTATTTTGGTTGTCGAGCGTAAAATCGTATTTTCCGTCTCTGTCGGTTATCCCGTTGGTGAGAAAGAGGAGCGGCGTTGGAGCAGGCGCCAAGTGTCGTCACGTGTCCGCGAAAACTGGCAGTCGAGGGTCTTCCCACTCCGGTCGGGACTCGACTCGCGCGAGTCTGGCTCCCACTCCGGAAACTTCCCCTGCGCGCCCCTCCGACGATCGGAGAAACCACCACCAGCCCGGGCTTTCCACTACCACCGGCAGGACGACCGGCCACTCTCCACCTCGCCCGATTCCCGAGCGGGAAGCAGCGACGACCTCGAGACCGCCTCGCGAGTCGACGCTACGCGCCGCGGCCCTCCCCCACGACCGCCAGCCACCGACATCTATCCGTCTTTTACTCCCACCATAATCACTCTTCTCCCACCCTTCGACCTTTCCAACTACGTTTCCAGATCGCAAACTTCATTGACGAATTTTTGTTTTTTTTTCTTTCTTTCTTTTTTTTTCTTTTTTTTTTCAAATTAAGATACACCGGATTCGGAAGAGATTTTTCTCATTTTCGTTCGGATATTATTGTAGCTATCTTTTCTCTCGTGAGATGCGTTTGCCTGTTATTTCGTAACAAGCTTGTTCTAATTTTTATGAATCTGATACTTTATTTTTTTGTCGATTTTTTTTTCCTATTTGTATCTTTTGTTTTTTGGATGCGTTTGCTGATAATGTATTTTTATGGATATTTAACTTCATTGATGAATTTTTTTTAATTAATTAATTAATATAAGATACGCCGGATCCAGAAGAAATTTTTCTCATTTTCGTTCAAGGGATATTGTAGCTATCTTTTCTCTCGTGAGATGCGTTTGCCTGTTATTTCGTAACAAGCTTGTTCTAATTTTTATGAATCTGATACTTTATTGATGATTTTTATTTTTACCTTTTGCTTTTTGGATGCGTTTTCTAATAATGTATCAGCATTCAAACATTTTTATGAGTATTTAACTTCATTGACGAATTTTTTCCAAAATAAGATATAGCTCAGAAGGGATTTTAATCAAATAATACTTTTATTCTTTATAATTTTAATGCTTAACACGTTTTTTAAACTATTTTGAGGACACCTGCATCGAGAAATTTATCGACGAATTTTTACTAAAGTTTCTAAATAAAGTTTCTAGTTTATAAAATTGAGAATTCTGTAAGATATTTTCTCAGACTGCAAAAAATATTTAAATATTTTCTATCTTGAACGCATTTCTTAAAATGTATAGTTGTAATAATATATACCATTAAGGCTTTTTTGATATTTTTTATGATTTGAATTAAAAATCATAAATTGTGTTTGAATTGTGATGAATGTTCATTTCTTCTCTATCACTGTAGAAATTCCCTTGATGTTTCTAATTCAATAATTTTATTTGAATTTCAAAAATGTGAAAAATTAATCTCAAAAGGTTTCTTTCTCTCTTTTTACACAGATACTTTTTGTCCCTTTTAATAACAAAAACCATAAATTCTATTCGAACACAATCGCATTACTTTTTATAAACTTTTCATAACTTTTCCATCAACGTGAGTCTCGTTGAAAAAACATATTTTTAAAATTCAAGATATATAATTGCTGAAAGAAATCTTTTCAAATGCAAATATATCAAAAATAAATTTTTATGATAAATTTTCTAATTGAAAAATTTCAGAATCTTCTCTATTCCGGTGCATACTGTGTAAATTACATCTATATTATAAAAAAAAAATTGGATGTTTTTTAAACATTTTGAAAGGCAGAATAGACGAAATAATCTTGCAAATTTTGAATAATTATTGTTAATGGTTTGAAATAACGTTTTATTAAAAAATGCATGCGGAGTGCATTTTTGATTATCGCGGAGAGGCTCCTCGAGGATCCAGAGGGCTTTTCGCTCTCGGGACTCGGCCTGGACACATCTGTCGTCGCGTTTCCCCCACCCGCGACGAAGTATCCCCACTCCGGACGGCCGAGATCCCCCAGCGGGCGGCCGACCGCCCGCCCACAGTGACACCGAGGCCGCCAATGGGAGAGCCAGCATGGCGCCACTAATACGAGAATCCGCGATTGCGATCGAAAGCCGAGGGATATACTCGAGCCTCGACTTTTCCCCGTAACGGGAGACGATTTTTTCGGCGGGAAGGGTGAAAGGTCGCGGCCCGGGGGGGGAAAAAAAAGGAAGCGGCCCTCAGCGATCGATGCCCTCAGCGACATCTGTGACGAAAAGCCAAAAACTTTGAAGCGGTTCGCTTTGAAATCCTCCCTTTTTCCTCGCCATCGTACAATTTCTGACCAATCTCCCTCTTTTTTAAAAATAACTTTCATTCTTTCAAAAATCTGTAAAAAAAATTCTCGTCGTCCCTCGCATAACGATACCGGAGAATTTTTGGGAAATCGGAAAATAGAAATTTATGGATATTTCGCGAGAAAAATCAAGCTTTCGAGACTAAAAATCGAAATGCAAACAACGTTTCTCGATAAAAACAAGTTAATATGAGAGTGTTTCGTTTTGTCATAAAAATATATTTAATTTTACAATACGCAATCGGTATATTTTTCATTTTATGGTAATAAAATTTACTATCGCGATATCTCTCATCGTATAAACGAGAGATTAAAAGAATTAATTTATTAATTTATCGTTTTCAGAAGAAAAAAAAGCTAGACGAAACAATAAATTTGCATTCTACATAGGCAAAAATAAATGAACTTTGTCAGTTACTTAATAGGCCAAGTTTGAGGAGAAAAAATTATTTACAGATTAAGACAATAAACAGGAAAGATATTCTCAAGATGATATAGAAGGGAAGAAAATGAATGCGAAAAGAAGCAGGGAGAAAAAAAAGGCAGGATTGGGCAAAAAGTATAGATGGGAATGAATAAAATCGGCGATTGTTGTTCGATCGGTGTATAATTACGAATGATTTCAACGCGTATCGGGCAGATTGCGTTTTTGTGCAAACGGTATTTCAAGGACGTTCGGGTCTCGCGCGCCTCCTTTTTTATTAACACGTCCGCGCTCTTACCGAATTCCCGCGCTTTCGTGTTTAAAAGCCATTTCACGCGTGCACCGCTACCGCCGGCGGATCCGCGTCAAGAGGAGGCCAGAAGTGTGCGTGCGTGTGCGATACGAGCGCGCTACCGATCGTTGCGTTTTCCAGACGCACGCGAGCGACTCGTCTCGCCTCTCTCGCTCTCAAATTCTTTCTCTTTATCTCTCGAATCCTCTCTCTCTCTCTCTCTCTCTCTCATCAACTCGATCTTCGCACTGGGTCACGCAAATTCGTTGACGAAAAGTCGCGTGGCCTTCCCGCGCGCCGCTTATTCTTTTACAGCCCCGACCATTTTTTTATTACGCCCAAGATATTTGTTCGTAATATCATGGTGAATTCATTCTTCCAAATTTGCTCGACGTGTACTCTCGTCGATGACTCTTCTCTGAGTATTTTTATTTTTTATTTCCATCGCGATCTTTTCGTTTTCTTTTTATTTATTTTACAGTCCTGATCATTTTTTTATTACGCTCAAGATATTTGTTCGTAATATCATGGTGAATTCATTCTTCCAAATCTGCTCGACGTGTACTCTCGTCAATGACTCTTCTCTGAGTATATTTATTTTTTATTTCCATCGGCGCGATCTTCGTTTTCTTTTTATTTCTCTCATTCGCTTATTATTTTTCCGATTTTTAATTTTATTCTTCTATTTATTACACGTAAGATATTTTTATTCGTAATCATTTAAAATTCATTCTTCGAAATCTGTTCGACGTGCAATCTCGTCAATGACCCTCGTCAATGTTCGTTTTTTTTTATTTCTCTCATTCGCTTATTTTTGTACTCTCGCCCTATTTTATTTTTCTTTTATTTGTTACACGTAAGAAATTTTCATTCGTAATCATTTTAATTAATTCTTCGAAATCTGCTCGACGTACTGTCGTTAATGACTTGAGGATATTTATCTTTTATTTTCTTCGCGATGTTTTAATTTTACTTTTAATTTGTCTCGCATTCTTATATTATATTCCCATTTTTTTTTATCTGATTTTATAATTTGTTCTCTTCTCTTTATTACGCGTAAGAAATTTCTATACGTAATTATTTAAGAATATCTATGAAAAATGTTAATTAAAAGAAAAATGTATGTTTTTAAATCAACCTGGTTAAAATAATCGTAAAACAGTATACTAATTAACTTGGCTTGAAAGACACACTTGAAATTCATTTTTGGAAATCGACTCGAATTCTCATCAATGAGTCGGAATAGTATTTATCGTTTTATTTTCTCCGCTATATGTTAATTTTTTATTTCTCTTATTCGCTTGTTACTCTAGTGGTTTTTTTAAAATCTGATTCTCAAATTTATTCTTCTCTCGCATGATTCGTACCTTATACCGGCGTGTTTACACCCAAGCGCACACGCTCGACGGACTAATCGATGCTCGTACGGAGACGAAATATTATTGAGCGTTCCAGTTAAGAAGTTACTTCCGAGCTCTCACTTCCGGCTTGTTAAATATATCACCGGTCAAAATCCCCAGAGAATGTTAATTATTAAATCTATAATTACAATCAAATATTTCAAATTTTCCGGTTCCATTCTACATCTTCAAGTTTTATTTATTCGAATTTTGTATGAAATCTTCATTGAAAATTTATTTGGTTAGTTAAGAAAATTACCAAATATTAATATTTTTTTTATATTTAAAAAAATTTTGTGTTAAGATATTTTTTTTTTTAGAATTTAATTTAAATTATATGATGAATATTTTTTCGTTGGAATTATAAACGAAGTTTATTGAATTTGTCTGCTCCGAAAAGTGGGAATTTGTGTTGTTTTTGTTTGGTTCCATATGTAGAAGATTATAAAAAAAAACATAAAGTAATTGTGATTGGAAAAGAAAATAGAAAAATAATTAAAATCATTAAAAGTAAAAAAGAAATCGAAATTGTGTGACAAATTAGAGTATTCTCGACCTGTTATCACTTTACGAAAAAACGCAGTTATTTTTTGTGAAAAATTATCTTCGTGTAGATAAAAGTATAATAGGGAAGAAGTCTGGTTTTGCCATCTACCGGATGGAGCGCGAACCGGGTTACTCCGCTCCAAGTTCACGAGGTGAGACGAGGTAAAATTACCAACAGGTACATCCGAGAGGAAGTAGTTGCTCGCTCTCTTTTAAAAATAAGCAACACTGATCAGAGGATAAAAGTCCGATAAAAAGTTCTGAAAGAAAACCTATATAAACATCAAGTTTTCTTCGATAAACCTTATTTTACAAAAACCAAAAAAAAAATACAGAGAAAAAGTTTAGCTGAATTAAACATACTGTATTTAATCAACCTATCAATTATAATTAGGTAGTTATAAGCATTGGAGTTGGTTTCAGATACAAAAATTCAAATAAAAATTAATTCGTCGAAATACGCAGTGTACTTAAAACAGTCAAAGATTTTTATTTATATAAGTATATCATAAAATACATATTTATTTACTGAATTTAACATTCAGTTTATTTTATTTTTATTTGGTCGTTTCAATATAATTTATTTACCATGAAAATGTATTCATGTAATGAAGATATTATATATAATGCTGATATTAATCAACAACGTATCATCTAAATATATTATTTATTCGATTTAATTACTCTTTTTTCTCAGTTTGGATCTTTGAATCATTTTGTGAGCGATGAATTGGAGATGCTGTTTCTGACAGAAATGAGTTTTTTAGACTTGAGTTTATAAAATGTTTCCATTGATATATATAATTTTTTTCCTTTTTAGCTGCAATATCAATTTAAAAATTTATATACACATAAGTTATAAACAGTTCTGACATTTAAAACAGTTTAAACAAAGCTTTAAAAATTTAATGAAACTTTTTCAAATTCGCAATATCAGAATAAAAAATCATTAAGCAAATGAAATAAATCAGACAACGATGTCTCTATTTCTTATTTATACATCCAAGGCAAATATACAAATTTTCCATAATAAAAAGCAATAAAATTAAAATTCAAATAATTCAAACTCTAAAACCGTTCAATGAATCATCATTTTCAAACGCGAAACAGCAAAATTTTTCCATACATTTCGAAGCAATAACGTATAAAAAATGTAACCAGAGCGTTTAATCACAATTATCCAATTCCTCAAATTCCTTCTCAATAACTTTTGAGAGAACAGAAGAAAGAAAATAAAAGCGGCGGAATTACGTCGTCATTGGCGCGATAGCGTTGCGTCCGTCGAAGGTGGCGTTCGGCGGAGCAAAAATGGGACTTAATTAGATAAATGATTGTTTCGAGAGGCGAGGTTGGGCAGGTAGAGCACTGCAATCAGTACAAGCAGAGAGCGCTCAAAAGTGTGTATACAAGGGAGATTTAACGAGACGATAGCGTTCGTATATAGAAGCGGGGGCGAGGGGGAAAAGTGGAGAATGGGGAGGGGAGGGGGGGTGGAAGCACGAAACTCCTTCGCGAGCGCGTCCGCGCGGGTAGAGAAAATTCCGAGTGCATTTGTATTATTATGTATACGTACAACTCTCACTCGGTTGGGCACCGCTTATAATTGCGTGCTACGAATAATTACTCCGATACACAAGGTAGGACGCTCGCTCGTACCCAACTAAATGCGAAAGCCGTGCCTCGAATTATTTTCAAGCACGTTACGTTCATTCATTTATACATACACATAATTGGCATCAATATATACATGTATATAGAAAAAAATAAGTCTCGAAGGAGATATCCGCAGGAGGAGAAGAAAGGCAGAGAGATGAATATTTCCACCGCGCCGTGAATTATCGTGATTTTGAGAGAAGTTTCCTCCTCTGTTGCCTCTATATACGCTTCTTCTCAATATTTCATATATACACGAGAAAATAATAATTGCGAATAATTGTTGCGAAGACACACCGCGGGAATCGCCATATTTTAGCGAGTCGTTATTTCCAACGATCATTATTACCTTCCTATTATTATTTTAATTGTTTATACCAGTTTTTTTGATTTGCTAATTATCATGGAAAAATGGCTTCAATTATTGTTTCCATCGTCGGCAGGCTTCTCGTATCGGTTTCATATTATTTTAAACTTTTAGCTATTATATATACGGGAAAAATGGTGAATTGAGTTTTTTTTTCTTTTGTTATTTGTCGTTTCTTCGTGAGTGATAAATTTGCTATTTTACCTCCATCGAGGCATTTCGTTATTGCCTGATTTTTTTTTTGTGAAATAATTTGCAAAACGTCGATGTTAATTGCATGAAAATTTTATTATAAGAAAATGGATGAGAATTTTTTTATATGTGCGAATGTACGATCAACGTTTCGGAACTTCCCCCGGAACTACGTTATGTGAATTCCATCAATACTAATATCACATTATTTCTTTTGTCCCCATTACTCGTCATTATTGCAGTTTTCGCGAAACTCTGCATTATTCTCGGAGCTCCAATCATTTTTCATTACGATTTTTTTCATTCAAAAACATTTTCATGCCACGCGATAATTTATTTAAAAACAACTAAATATTTATTCACCAATAGTTCGAAAAAGTAAACGAGAAAGAAATGATGATAGTAAAGAAATTGATTAATTAATAATATATGTATGCCTTGGTAAATTCGAGCGGCAAAAAAACCCTTGTACAGTGTACAAAATATTCTAATATAGGTCACAATTGTATATAATAATACAATGTCACTTTAGGTAATTTATTGGCCATTAAAGCAAATCCAACTATAATCGATAAAAATTTTATTTTTTGTTTACTTTCTTTATTTGGATTTGATAAATACTTAATTAGAGAAGACTCAAAAATAGAAGACAAAAAATCAAAAAATATCGTCAAATCGTATGAATTTATTATAAAATTATTTAACTTGGATTAACTTTTCTAACTTTTAGTCTTATTAGGCTTTTAACTAAATCTAATTTTTCTATTTTTATTATTTCTCAATACATAAATAATTCGTTACTTTCGTATTTTTTCATTTTCGTCATTCACTTGACTCTAAAAAATTGACCGAATTACCTAAAAACGATTTGAAACAAAAATCTTGATTTTAAGAAATATAAAAGGTATAGCTTACCGACCAATAAGGCACAAAATGATAAAAATTATTTACTTCAAGTACTTTGATGACAATTCCAATATTGTATAGAACGCGTTTGGTAAATGGAGTCGAGTGAATTTCCGATAATCGGAAGTTGAGGTCGCCCAAATGATCCGTGCCCGGACGCATTATTCGGCGGGTCGCACAGCATTTTTCTTGAGATTTGTAACGGGAAACGGGAAATGGAGGCCAATGGACCGAAACGCGAATCCATTGGAATAAAGAGAGTATATAGATTCGTGCGCTATCGATCGGTTCGAAATTACGGAGCATATTGTCCGACGTTGCGACAGGTTTTTCTTTGTCCCTCTTATTTTGATGGCGATTCGCCATTTAATTCCGATTCACCCCCGAGTGTCACCTGGTCACGGGGCATTGAATCTTCGAATTCGAACCCTCGACTGGGCACTCCGGGGAAATCAACCTATAGAGCAAAATAATAAATTCGCCGATTACGCGGCGAAGTGAGCGATTGAGGAAAAAATAAGGGAAGGAAATTGCGGGTTACGCAATAATTCGATGCAACGTCAATAAGTAGGTCGTTAGCTAGAACCACTTCGAGTTAGCGAATAATAATATCAGTCGACGAAAAAAACAATAAATCTCTCCCGCATGAAAAATCGTACAAGGTCGAGAATGATCGACGACAATTTTTGTTCGAAAGACAAATTGCGTCTGGTATAAGATCGGTGAATCGAGGATGAAAATTTTAGTATCAAAAGACTCTCATTAATGTATAGTTATTTGGAATAAAAGCCGGAAGTCAAGCTCACGATTATAAAACATGTCTTTCAATTTTTTTTTAATGATTCGGAAAGTGTAGGAAACATATTACGAAAAAAAGATTTTTATTTTTTTTAACGATTGAAACTAATGTTCATTAATTTTTTTCTAAGACTAACTTTTTGGACTTATCGTTTTTATTCAACTCTCACTTGATCACAATAATGATTACATTTTATTGAGTTGAAATTTTTAACAAAAAGCGATGATATCTTATCTACTCACTTGTCAGAATTTGATATTTTTCAACGAAAGGATAAACGTGAAAAAAATTGAGAGGTTATATATGTTGACAGTAGAAAAGTGGGCAGAAAAATGTACTGTCACGCCTGGAAGTGACAGCTGATGTTCTGATCGCTATTTAGAAAGAGATAGATGTCAAAGAGCAGATTTTTACATATTATTGCAGAAAAACTGTACAGTAGAATGCTTACATGTTGGTCAGACGACTAAATTTTTACGTAAACTCAACTTCTAGTGAATTTTTTGAAGGTTGTACCCTAGTACGGTTATTTTATTACAATTTTCAACATTCATATTTCATAAACGATATACAGTAACATTATTTTTAATTTTTTAAACATGACAGATAATGCACTGTTGCTCAAAAACGAATATAGGGGTGGTTGGACATGATTCTATTTTTCTGCTATTTCTTCCGAATAACGTTAAATGTTGTAGGTATATAAATAATGACGTATAGCGAATTTTTGTGTGTGTAGGAGAAAAAAATGAGGAAGGAAGTGTGTTGGAAGCGCACGAAAGTCACTCGATCATCGTTAACTTCGTTTTTTCCCTATCAATGTGCGATCTAACAAATTTATACTTTTTTCCACCCCGGCACGTCGCTCCCGCTGCTCCGGCGAACTTTCTTGCCTAATAATAAGGATTATAACGTGTGAATTGCGCCGCGAGGAACGGCGAGTCAAGTTGGGATCATGAAATTGAGAAAACACACGTTTCTCTTTGTTGCGCTCCGAGTTTTGCCAAGTTTCGTTATCTCCTTTCCACAATCTGCCACGAATCGTGTATACAGCGAAGGAACAAAAAGAATACATTTTTTTCTCCGCTGTACACAAATTACGTTTAACGCACAAATTGCATTTCTGCATTCACGCAAATTGGCTAAAACTTCCATTTTATTCCGAGAAAAAATTTCACTTTGAACCAGTGTTCGGTACAGAAAATTCTCTCAAACAAAATTTAAGCGTAATGATACTGATAAATTTTTCAGTTTATTGATCCAAATGAAAAAAATTGTTCGTATAAAGTTTTAAAACTGTACTTTTCGCATGCTACTGCTAATTTTCAGTAACGGAATCATCTATTGTTACTTGCTCACATAAATTTTTTAATCTCCGAAAAATTTTCCTTGAACCAATTTTTAAAAAAATCTCCAAATACCAAAAAATTTTGAACATTAAAAAATTTTCCTTGAACCAATTTTTAAAAAAATCTCCAAATACCAAAAAATTTTGAACATTAAATATATCAGCCTTTTTACAAAACAAGTAAACGGTGAAATATATTTTTAGATCCTATTTATTAATTGATTCCCAGAAATAGTATTTTTCTAAATATTAAATATAAACATATATTCACTTCCAAAATAAATAGTATAGTTAGTTTTTAATAAAATTTATTGTTATAATTTCTCTCAATGTACATTTTTTCCAGCATCATTTATGAAATTATCATCTGTCAATTTTGTCAACACGTTGATTCCGAATTCCAACCATTCTTTCCAGAAATAACAAAATAAGTAAATATTCAAGTTATTCGCGTGTAACGAGTAATGTTCAAAGAAGTAATAATGTAAAAGAATTTCGAGCGAAAGAAAAAAAAAACTGGTGGAAATAATGCGAAAGCGAGCCGGGATCGAGGTAAAATTGAACCGCGGGGAAGTAAAATATTGTAAATTATCGGTAAACGCGGGCGTGTTACATTGTTATTATAATTCGAGGATGAATAAATAGGGAACGCGGGGATAAACGTGATGGTCGCAATTATCGGTGTCTTGTCATAATTTGGGGGTGAGACGGCCGGTATAATCTGGGGAAAAAATAAGGAGAGCGGGATCGGGGAGATCGAGAGGCAAGAAATATAATTCTCCTCATCTCTCGCTGGTGGAAAAAAGATGCAAAGGATTTCTCGGGCTCTCGAGGCCGCGTATACAAAAATTATCAGAAATTATGAGATGCTTTCGGGAGGGATAGAAAGAGAGAGAGAGAGAGAGAAGGAGAGACGAGGAATTGGTAGTCTAGCCTGGGGATGATTGACAGCCACGTCTGCTCGCCGCGCAACACGACCGCTCTTTTCTTCTCCCTTTTTTTTTCTTCGAACTCTTCGACTTCTCTCGCCGCTTTTGCGGCTCGAAAGAAGATCTACATGACGCTCGATTGTCCCAAAACTCCATGGGCGATGATCCCCGTAATCCCATGATTGCTCTTGTCTCTCTCTCTCTCTCTCTTTTTCTAGCTCTTTTATTCTTTCTTTTTTCTCTTCTCGCATATTATCGAGGCTCCCGTATCGTCCGCGACGCAAAATCACCAGAAATTCGTCTCCTTGGACCCTACTGGCGCCAGCCCGAATCCCGAGTCCGAAATTTATCGAGAAAAATCCCCGTTACGCGTAATCCAACTGCCATAGACACTTTTCGAAACGACAGCCAAGTGCGTTTTTTGGACAAAAAGGTGTTTTTTTTCTCTCGAGACTAGCTCGTCGATGAAACGCGAAGGATCGCGCCGATCGATACCGCCGAGAAATAAAATATTTTAGAGCGAAGAATTTTCGAGGTGGAAGAGAATTGAGCGCGTAATTCGAGAGAGGGGGAGCGAGAGAGAGAGAGATAGAGGTATAGAGCGCAGAAATTCTCGTGTTGCTACCATAATGGCGGTTTCTCTGGCCTTTCGTGCTGCGGGAAGCGAAAATTTCTCGTTTTACACGATGTGTATAAATATCACGAGCCGCCGAGACAAGAATCTTGGCGCAAAGATGATGAGAAGCGAAGATCGAGAAAGATCGTCCAACCGCGGAGCAGCGCGATATTCTTTTCTTTCTTTTCGTTTTTTTTATCTCCCTTTTGGCCTCTCCTCGCAGCAGCGCGCTGACTCTCTTTTTCCTTCTCTTTCCGCGGTACGAGAAGGAGAATTCTGAAAGTGCAGGAGGTGCCATAATGAGAAAATTGGCGTTGGGAAAAGGGGAAGGCATGCACGATGCATCTCTCGCGGTATGAGAAAAAGGAGGGAACTCGCGGCTTTCAAGGTCAATCGGAAAATATCAGAGAGGATGCACATCGAGGATAATTTTGAGAGAGAGAGCCAGCGAGAGAGATAAATGTATTGGAACATAAGTAAAGGTATTAAAAATATCTATATCTCCATATATAATATCTCCCGACAGAATCATTATAATAATTATTATTTGTTTTTATTTTAAAATTATTAATGCTTCGCCGTTATATTGTTATTATTGTACGAGGAACATATTGAATCCGAGCGAAAAATGCACGGGGTTCCTTCTGCTCTCACGGCCTTCCTCCACGCGAGGAGAACGCGCGATTATGGCGTTCGCCTCAATGGCGAACATAACGAACTCGCCGAGCTCCCAGCCGCCATTACGTATCATCTCTCAATTTTAAATTAATTTACCAACTTTTTTTGTTTCGCAAAATTTTTAAATATAATCATCCTGGCGAAATATCGCTCTTGACGTTTTTTTACAATTTTTTTGCTCCTTTATGGAGCTTTGTGCTGATGAAAAAATTTTGGTGAAATTATACCATAGAATGATGGTAATTTGGTTATTACAATCACTTATTTTGTCAGGATTAATTGACGTCCACTTATTTTAATTTTTTTCAATTAAAATATTAAAATCGTGATCCATTAATTTAATTTGGCCATGCCAACAAAATTTTATTGAGAATTCTTAATATATTTACAGTTGATCATAATTTATCGTTATTATAATTATTTACCTTGTCAGATTAAATTTACGTTTGCTTATTTCAATTATAATAATTAAATCACGGTCAATGAAATTGGATTTGGTCGTACCAACAAAATTTTGTTGAAATTACGAAATATATATTTTTTTCCGTAATTTGTCTTCGCAAATTAAATTAACGTGTATTTATTTAAATAGTATTTTTCTATAAATAACTAAATCAGGATAAATTAAATTGGATTTGGTAGCAACAAATTTTGTTCTCAGTGGCGGTAACAAAGGGTGAAATAAATATCGCGTCGAATGGACATGACGTTGGGTTTAAAACTGCGAATATCGAAATAATCGATAATTCCGCAAATTACATCCCGAGCGATTCGAATATTCTTTCTCAAGGCGTTTTTCATTCGTCCCCAATATTTCGTTGTCCGTCACACACACGTCGGTTACATATGGGGGAAGACAGGACGAGTTTAGCTAGTTTTTAGGTAAATTGGAGGCGCCGGAAGGGAGCAGAAGGCCCGATTTCCTGTCTGCCCGTTTTCTTAAATACTCCGCACCGCGCGTTTATAGAAAAATATAGAAGGGCCGCGTCGATACTCGGCTCTCGAGTTAAGTAGCGAACAAAAAAAAAGTAATAGGGAAAAAATCGTCTCACCGGTAGTTATTTCCCTGTCAAACCGAGATCAAATTCTCTCTCTAGCTCTTTCCTCTCGCCGATATATTCCTGAGGCTCTTTCCCGCGCGTATTCCCCACGAGAGTCATTTCTTTTCTCCGGTGATATCGGGTCTCTTTCATCCGCCGGAAAGAAGGCCTCGAGGCTACGCTCTCATCTCTTCCGCGCGACTTTTATTGTAGCGATATTACGCTGAAAAAGAAAACAAAAAAAAAGAAACAAAAAAAATTTGAAATAAATAAAAAAAAATTAGAAAAAAAATATGAGATGCGATAAACAGACGAATTTAGAGATAGATCGTTGACCACGGTGAAAAAAGACTACGTCTCTCGGAAACTGAGAAGTCGTATAAGGGGCTTGTATAATTCGCGGAGATACAACTCCGAGCGAGGGCAGAAAACACCCGCGTCCTTTTATACGATCCAATTGGGCTGTTAAAGAATTAAACTTGGCGATTACAGTCATGGCCGTTCGCTAAACTCTCCGTTTCTTTCTCCGCGTATATAATCCCTCCGCCACTCAACTCTCATCGACTGAAAACAAGCTAAATATCACGAGCAAAAATTTACGAGAAGGATATATATAAATATATACATGTATATTATGCTAAAATTATTGTTTCTCGTTGCGCAACAACGCGTTTCGCGAGCTTTTCCCGAGGACGAGCCTCGAGCCCCGGAAAATCATTTCGTAATGCAGAGGGAAAAGAAAAGGGAGTATACGCGTATTCGCGTTATTTCTCAGAGTTATAAAATGCTCGAAAAGTGATGTAATAATAAAATACGAAAGAATGAGAAGCGCGAGCCTCCCGGCTGTGTGAACTTCGACCCGGGACTCCGGGTCTCTCGGTTTCTGTGCGTCGCCATTATTGTCACATGCGTATGGGAAAATATGTGCGCGGCGTGACGCGCGATTATTCATGAAATATGTAATACACCCGACTGCTTCACGAATTTACGTATAGTAAAGTTAAAAAATATGTTTTTTTTTTCTACGATTCAAGAAAATTGCATCCAATTTATGGAACTGATGCGCTCTGCATAATGATATACATATAATCATTTTTTGGAAGAATCATTACGAATTGAGGTTCTCAGCATTTTTAAAAGTCATTTTGATATTAAAGCACTACTGGCTTTATTTATAATATTTTAGAGTCGAAAATTATTTTAATCGTTTGGTTTGTAAATGGAAAGAATGGATTTATCGAATTTAGACATTTAAAATTGAATTGTTTCTTGGACGGTTTTTGCAGAACATTTGAGCGAACCATATCACGGTTTGAAATTCACAGACGTTATGCAATTTTTTTAGACACTAGTGTATTTTTGTAGGTTATTTTGTATTAGTGTAGATTCTTATTATTTTGCCAGCAACTAAGCAAAAGTGGGATGAATAATTTTAAATTGAAACATCGATCATTTTATTGATATTCGTGTACTTTTAGATTTTCAGATTATTTGCGAATCATTTGTGTATGTCACATTTATTAATGGCTTTGTAAACTTATCTAATTATATGAATTGAAAAAAGATCCGATATATAATCATGGATGGATAATCTGTGTATTTAAAATGAAACTGTTGAATGAACAAAATATTCGCTTTGAAGAGATCGTCACAATTTGGGATTTCAAATGATCAATTAAATATCGAACTTTTTGCTGGTCTTGTATGCATAAATAATTTTTTCCTGCAACAAGACAAATATGGATAGAAAATCTAAGTACATACTTGAAATTAAACTTTTGCCTTACAGGAGATGTTCATATAACCCTTCAAAAAGGGACCAACATGATTTAGGACTTTGAGACATTGTCTAGATATCAATTCGATATCAAACTTTTTGATGGCACTGTATATACGTATATATATAATACTTACTATTAACTCGTTCCATAATCATTGGTCGCGCGGTTTCCCTTTAATAGCACGGAAAAAAACGTCGCAAACACGGTTAATGAGTAATGTCACCGATGTCACACGGTGCCCTAGTTCTCAAACTATTCAACAATAATGCTGATACTCCCCCTCCATCTCCCCTGCAGCGTTTTATCATCGAGCTAGGAAAAGGAATTACCGAGAAAAATAATTACTTGCGTAATTGAAATAATCAAGACTCGCCTCTCGGATGATTCGTTTGAATTATCGTTTAAAACCGAACGAAACAAAAGACTGTGCCCCGTTCCAGAAAATATTTTTCAAATTGCAAATACAAATAAAAGGCATTGAATTTAAATGAACCGATGAATAAAACATTTGAAAGAATCCAGAGAGAAGAATCGCTATTTTTTTTTTTCAACAGTCAGATGCAGTGTTGAATATTTTCTCACGATGCAAATTTATAATATATTTATCTAGTCAGGATGAGCGTGCTCGTGACACGCCATGGTCCAAGGAATTTTCTCTATTCCACCGTTGCTTTTTATTTAATTTTTTTAAGGATTCTTCTGTTTTCGTCCTGCTCATCTTTTTATTCATGTCCTAGAAAATGTAGACAGACCAAAGTGCCCTGCGGCGGTCCAGTAGCCGACAGTTTTTTGAGGGCCTATCAGTGGGACAAAGAAATGTTGACCGCGCGAGTTAATAATTACTTTCGTAAAATTGGCCCCATCGCGAATTCGTCCCGTCTCCTCTTTTGTCTCTGGAGTCTGTCTCGACTGGAATGGCGATGTCGAAGCGACACGCGAATATCCGGGGAACGAGACGAGCTGCAGAAAATAGTCTCGAAAATACTAGGATATACCACACAAGAAACTAAATTCAAGGACCGATCGAATTTCGACAAAATTCCGGTCATCCAAGTCGAAATTCACGAAGACACGAATTTTTTTAAATCCTATATGAGACGTTTGTCAAAAATTGTGCTAGCAATTCCAAAATAGGGTCTGATGGAAAAATTCGAAAAAATGTATAGTAAAAGATTTTTTTTTTACTGGAGATAAAAATTTAGCATCAGAGATTATTCTTCTTTATTTATTTTTTTTTCGTTTGTTGTAGAGAAAAATCGAGAGAACCTTGCGAATAATTTTTCAATTCGCGAGGACACGAATTTTTTTTTTCCTCAAGTTTTGCACAAAATTCTAAAATGGCGCCTGGAATAACTTGAAAAAATTATGTACAGAAATCAAATTCCTAATCGTCAGGGAAAAAATTTCACAAAGGTTTTATTTTTTATTTTTATTATCCTGAAGAAATATTGAGAGAGCTTCTAATATTTTTCGAGTCAGAAGACGAGACAAACTACACAAAATAAATATATACTAGAATAACAAACAAGAAAACTAATAAATTCAAGGATTTAAAATTCGACCAAATTCTTGACATCCAAAGAGATAAAAATTCCTGAAAACACGAATTTATTTAAGACGTTAGCCAAAATTTTAACCCGAAACTCTAAAATGGCGCCTAAAGAAATTGCAAAAAAAAAAACGATCGAATCGAATTGGCACAGGAAAAAATAGAGCCGATATATTTTTTCGTCAAGGAAAAAAATCGAGGGAGCTTCGCGAAAAATCTTTCGCGCCGATATCCAAGATGGCGAGGGAAAGGATCGGCAACCGGTGCGAGACCTGAGCTCTCTCTCTCTTTTTAACTCGAGGAGGCTCCTCGGGCGTCTCGCTCGCGCGAGCAGAGCGAGAACGGAGTCCGTTCAACGCGGATGGGGGTAATTGCGTTGGCAATGCGCGAGGCTCCTCCCCCATTTGCGGTATAGAACTTCCACACGCGAATCGTCGACTGCTGTGCAACGCGAATTTGACGCGAGCCCGCGGAATCCGATCCGGGGGGGAAATCGGGCGCGTCTCGTCTTTTTAAGTGACTCGGAGCGCGCCCTTCTTCCATTAATCGCAGCTCGAAAAGCGCGCCAGGAAAAGAGGGAAAATTGTTCGTTGATTCGATTGGACGACTCGGAGACGTTCTTTTTTTCTCTCTCTCTCTCTGTCTTCGCTTTTGCTCCGAAGTATACGAAGAGGTGTTAATTTCAGCGTCTCGAGGCAGCGAATCCGCGAGAAACTCGACGACGATCTCGAAATGCGCGAGAGAGGGAAGTCACGACGCTAACGATGGAAAATATCGCGAGAAAAGAGCGAGAGGTCTTTTCCACCAGTGCGCACTCGTTTTGCTTTCCTCCGCCCACCGAGATCGTCCTTCTCATCGAGCTTCGGTCAATTCCGCACATGATATTTCTCGTTTGCGACAATCACTCGCTCGACCAAAATTGCGAAGGAATTTAAGAGGATCGTGCTTGTATTCACTATAGTCCATTTGACTTCAACGAAAAGTTTTTGACTGCACACATCACTTAATTTTCTATGTCATTTGATTCTTAAATATTTTTAATAATTTAAGAAAGTATTTTCTTGGAAATAAGACATTAAGAAATATATAAATATTTTCGTTCGAAATTGGTCAATTAAATTCGTTGTCATAAAAGCTGACGTTGATCAATTTTGAGCAAGTATGAGACGTCGAACTTGTATTTTTATATTTCATTTGAAAATATTTTTTAAAAGTTACCTCGATGACCTACGTTTTTTACGACTAATCTTTGATAGTTTATGAAAAAAATTCTCACTATTTTTACTCGCTGTCTAATCATCAACAATTTATTAATTTTTAAATTAAATCATATTTTCAAATTAATTAAATTACTAATTTAAGTGGTCGATAACCGATACAATTTTGTTTTCTTACTGTACAATTTCATCAAATCTACAGCCTATACTTTTGAATGCTTTTAAATTAATTTTATACTTTGATTTTTCGAATTTTTCCAAAAATGTTACTATGTCGTCCTTGTTATTTTCTCTTTTTTTCTCTTTTATAACATAAAAAAATGTGTAATCGCTCATATCGTTACTCCCCGTTATGTTATTCATAGATACTGATATAACATTACGCTATTGTTTTCCTCTCGGTGACACGGAAAGCCCGGGGTCGATCGAGCTCGCGAGCGACGAGCGATTATTCAGTCAATTTTTCTACGGAGAAAAACGAGGCAAAACGGCCGCCCCCCAATACGAAGCGAACGCGTGAAAAGCTTCCTATTTCCTCAATTAAAGAATTTCTCATCCTCCCATCAATATTAATTTGAAAAAAAAATTCAGAATGAATATTTACAAGACACTTTTCAAGCACAAATCCATTTCCTTGTATCATAACTACGGTGAATAATCCAAAGTGCACGAACAATAATAGAAAAATGTGGTTTTTTTTCCCAAGCTGCCCATTTTGCCCCGACCTCCGATGCAGAAGTTATTAAATATTCGTACTGAATGTATGTATACAGAAATTATTCTGTACCGTAACCGCAACGCGTTTGCTCCGCGATGAATTTCGACGATATCGTCAAACATTTCCCGTGTATAAAATTAAAAAAAAAAAAAAGAGAGAAAAGTAGAAAAAAATAGAGAAAAGAGAGAGAGAAAGATAGTAATAAAGAGCAAACAACAAAGAGGGGGGGAATGGCTTCGATAATGGCGTGCTAAGTCTCGTATTATTTTCCGCGTACGCTCGTAATCCGCATTTTCGCCGGCTCGGGCAATGATAATCGTTGAAATATAAACAGAAAACGTGGGACAGAAGAATATGGTTACGTATATATCCGCTTTTTATTTTCTCTGTGTCTCTCCGTGTGTTTGCGTCGCCGGGTCTGTGTTCACGAGCACTCGGAAATGTACACCGAACAATCTTGACCAGATCTCCAATTCTTCGCATACATGAAACTCGCGTATACGATCCGCTATCGCGACTCGCTCCGACATTTTTTTTTTTCATATACGATCCCCTCTCCTTTTCGCAAATCTCTCGTCATCGCTCGCTCGGCTATCCCGACTCACATATTTTCCCTCTCAACTGAATATTTTATTATTCGGAAAATTCTTCGCCGCGGATTTTAATCTGAAAAGCGAAATCTGTGAGCTGTACATTTTTTTTTATAATTTTTCTAAAATCAATTTGGTAAAAAATGTGTGTGTTTTTTTTTAATTTCTCGAAGAATGGAGATGTATAGTATCAAGCATTCGAGATCGCTCGTTCCCATTTTTAAAAACTTCCTTTGCGAGTTATTTGAAAAATGGGGACTGAAAGTTTTTGATCGTATCGATAAGAGGCGGTCGCGAGGTGACGAAAAAGCGAGCTTTCCATGCTCGCGAACTTTATTCGCGACGGTTACTAATGCCTCGGGCGAGCCCTTACGGCGTAATCGCGAGGGACTTCGGGGAAAATGCAAATTAATTTAGCAATCGCGAGATTTGACCCAGCTAAGTAAATCGCTCGCGCACGAGCGACGAAAAATATTTTTTTCTTCATCGATCACTCTCGTCTCGACCTCGAGAATGCTTTTTTCTCCGGCTTTCGATGATTGATACTCGAATACCACGCTCTAATTTTTTTTTGCATATTTTTGTATTTATGTGCGAAATGCTATTTTACTTTCTCTCGAATCTCCGATTTGAAAACAAATTTTAAAATATTAAGATCGTATTTAAGGTATACACAGTTTCCATTATTTTTATGTACGTTTTACAAATTTTATATATATATCTTTTTAGGTGTCAAATTTGTGAAAAATGATAAATTAAATGATAAAATACATTGAGAAGAGAAAGTCGAAAAATTAAAAAGTTCTTTCAAAAGTACAAGCTTTGACGATTTTTGCCAAAAATTGATAGTATTTCGTTATATAAAGCTTTGTTTCTACGGTTTTTTAATTTTTCACTGTAACCAATCAAATTTCAATTCTTTGATAAGTATTAGTTGGTCGTGAGCTATGTGAATTTATGACAATAATGAAATATCTATGAGACGCCAATAAAAAGCTCGAAGTCAATTAAGAATTTTTCATTAAAAAACGAAGCGGTCAATTTTGATGAAATTTCAATAAAAATTTTCAATAAAAATTGACCTTTCGTTTTAAATAAAAAAGAAAAATTGTTTATCCATCTGGAACTTCACCAGGCCATCTATTTGAAAATAGTAAAAACAAACTATTTAACAAGAGCTAATTTTTTTTACTTAATTTGTCTAGACAGACTCTAAATTATATTTTGAATAATTCTGAAAGATTTTTCTTCATATGTACAAAATTAGCTACACAGAACTTTGGACACACTGAAATGTTGTTTTTGAAATTCCGGCCGATTAACATAATTGGTCCTTGAAACATTTGCAACTATATTTATAGTAGCTAAAATCGGATCGATCCCGTATCAATAATTATCGAGCGATTATTTGAGCGATGTAAATTGACATGCGTGATCTTTTCTCGCGAGCGGAGGATCATCCGTTATTTTTTCTTTCGTGCTTAATTAAACGATTCAACGGTGCGGCATGTTTCCGAAAATAATATATTATTTGGCAAAAAGGAATAAGAGAGGGATAAATGTTCCCTAGGAGAGTGTATATAATAATTTCCATGGCGAGAAAGTTATTCGCCGAGGAACAAACGCGAACTTATTTAGCCTTTATCGAAAGTTATTTCATATGCGAAAGTATCCGGGTCTTCCGGGGGTCCTTTCTTTTTCGGCCTTTTATAGTATAGCAAAAACCGCGAAGAGCTCGAACAAAACGTTTCCCAGAAGCTTCTCTTTTCTCGCGTTATTTTGCGAAAAAAGGGAGAAAAAATTACGAGAGACGAAAAAAAAAATCAGCAGTCGCGGCCATCGCTGTTTTCGCCCTTCTCTCACTCCCGCTCGCCGCAACATGAAAGCAAAATCTCTTATATGTGCCTTTTACCCGGAATCTCTCGAAGAGATTCAAAGATTCAACTGAAATTCTTCCATTCATCTCTCTCATTTTTTTTTCTCCTTCCTATCATTTTCTCACGCTTTGTCAAATTTTGCTCTCATTTGCTCGTCTCGTCTTTAAGAATTTAAAAAATGAGAAAAATATAGAGATAAAAAAAGATAAAAATCCTAAAGCCTATAGAAAACAATTGGCATCTCCAGAATACACAGTTTTAGCTAAGGAAACCTCCTGCAGGTATAAAAATCCACAGGAAATTCAGTTTTAGGTTTCTCCTCTTTTTTAATAGGCGATAAATTACTTTACTATAATATATAATTAATAACTAATTAAGACAGATTTTCTTGAAAATTTACAAAACGTGAGTCAAATCTTATACGAAGGTTTATCATTTAAAAATCAGAGTTCATGAATTGTTGAAAATCTTCGCTTTTTTAAATATCCATTAATAAGATCCTAAGTTAAAAATTGCAATTAAATAAAATTAATATCTAGATTACTACATGGTAAAACTTAATTTTTTAAATGTTGCATACATACGAAAATTATTTGATGATTTTCTATTTAGTCAATATGTGTATATAGCTATACTTTTGGACAGACTGTCACGGTTTTATACAACTTATTTAATAAAAACTTCTCGGACAGCCTGATCATTAAAAATTTATCTACTAGATTCTCACCCTCGTGGCCTGACTTTACTCCACAATCTTTGAGTGACTTCGTGCAATTGGCACGTTCTCATCTAAAACGATCGACTCGCATGTAAAGCAGGTGGCATAGCATGCTTAGGGCGCGATGAAATACAAGTTAAAGTGCTGGATATATCCAACAACGTGTTATACTAAATAATCCAATAACACTGTAATAAATAATCCAGAATACTTAAGGTAGTACATTATTCACACGTTTAGATTATGCAGAGAACGTATATAGAGACAGAATCATAAATTGATTTTTTTTTCAAGATCAAGATATGCATCTTTTATAAGAATTAATTTATCGATTTTCAAAACGTGAATGTTATTAAAAATTGAACACAATCTGCTTATGTGATATATTAATTTTAATATACGAAACAAATTTTATCATGAAATCTTGAACAGCAGAAGATCAATGAATACTTTCGAAATATTTACCTGCGTCACTGGCTGGCTGCGTCAGGCTGGAGGTCCTCGAACACACTAAATTTTCTCAGTTCATGTGAAAAAAACTTGCAACACAATTTTCTATTATTTATATCCAATATACCTGGACAGATATACCTGAATAGTTCGGGGATCGTAAACATAAAGAAAAGAAAGAAAATTCGTCGAGGGTAACGAGGAAAAAAATTTTCAAATTTTCGTTAATCCCTCGGTCATTAGCGTTTCCATGGTGATGGTCGAGGTCGAGTGAAAAAGCAATTAAGGCCTTAATTGTTCGGTTTTAAAATGCAATTTGGAATCAGTAGCCCAGTGTAAAGTGTCGGGGTAAGACGTGTCGGGTCTCGCCAGAGATATTTCATTACCGAAAAATATTTCGTAGAAATAATTCGATAAAAGTTCAATTGAATGTTAGATCCTGTGTAATTTTCAATCATACAAAAAGTGAATAGTGTTTAGTGTTTTAAATTTATACTATCGTTTCCAAAAACTTTTAAAAAATGTCGATGCGGATGGAAGTGCTGCCCAAATGATGCAAATAACATTGATCCCGCTATTTTATTGTACATAGTATAATTTCCTTTATATTAAATTAAATTCGAACGGACTATTTTTCAAAATTTTTGCATCAGAAATTGGATTTTTTATCATTAATTATTAGTCTTATATATTTTCTATCACCCATATAGATTCGATAGTTTGTTTTTTTAATTTCATTTAAAATAATTTTAAAAAATTCGAGTTTTGTATCGTGCTGGTGAATAAAGTGCAATAAAGTGCAAAGGACCACGGAACAAATTCTGCAGAAAATTATAGGCAGATTCAGTTCGTGCATGTCTATGAATCACCCTCAATAAAGCTGATTTCGACAAGACAAAGGTAAGACATTCGCTAATTGAAATATTTATGGGTTTACCAAACCCAGTATACTCACAAAAAATTCGCGAAATTAAACAAAATTGTTTTTCAATTTGAAGAGCTAATTCAATCGGTAATTTTCCTTAGACAACGAAAATGCCAATCGTTCGGAGCGCAATCGAATAATTCATATTGAATGGGTTAAAAAATTGACTTTTCAATCAGTTTTTTCAATTTCAGTTTTTTAATATGAATTTTTGGATTGCGCCCCGTATAAGTAACATTTTTGTTATCTACAGGAAATTTTGCTGCCAAATATTATATTTTAAAACAGACACGAAGCTCATAATCAATTTATAGGAATTTAGCGAACACGTTAAATTTTCTCAGCTCATGTGAAAAAAACTTGCAACACAATTTTCTATTATTTATTTCAAATATACCTAAACGAATATACCTGAATAGTTCAGGAATCGTAAACATTAAAAAAAGGAGAGAAAATTCGTCGAGCGTAACGAGGAAAAAAAGTTTTCAAATTTTCGTTAATCCCTCGGTCATTGTTTCTATATGGTGATCGGTCGAGGTCAAGAGGAAAAACCGAAAAAGGTCTTGATTGTTCGGTTTTATGACTCAATTTGGAATCAGTAGGCTGTTATAAAGTGTCGGAGTAAGCCGTGTCGGGTCTCGCCAGGTAGTTCATTATCTAAAAACTATTTTGTAGAAATAGTTCAACAAATTCAATTGAGTGTCAATTCCAGAAATTTTCAATCATACGAAAAGTGAATAGTGAAAAAACTGACTTTTCGATCAGTTTTTTGAATTTTTCAATATGAATTGTTGGATTGCGCCACGAATAATTATCATTTTTGTTATCTACAGAAAATTTCCGATCGAATAGGGTCTTAAAATCGAATTTACAAAATTTGAAAAATTTTGCGAATTTTTTAAGGTTTCCATTTTTTCAAAAATCTTCAAGGTGTCATAACTTTTTAAAAAATTGATGAATTAACGTGATTCCAACGCCATTCGCTTAGTTTTGCAAAAATCTTTAAAAATCACCCTTAATAAAGTTCATTTCGTCAAGAAAACAGAAAGATATTGCTAATTGAAATTTCCATGGGACCACAAGACCCAGTGTGACTCACCAAATTTTTTGAAATCTTTTTTTTCGATTTTAAGAGCCTATTCGATCGGAAATTTTCTGTAGATAACGAAAATACTACTTATTCGAGGTGAAATCCACGAATTCATATTGAAAAATTGAAAAAACTGACTTTTCGATCTGTTTTTTGAATTTTTCAATATGAATTGTTGCATTGCGCCACGAATAATTATCATTTTCGTTATCTACAGGAAATTTCCGATCAAATAGGGTCTTAAAATCGAATTAAAAAAATTTCAAAAAATTTGGTCAGTCACACTGGGTCTCGGGGACCCATGAAAATTGTAATGAACGGTATCTTTATAGTACGACACATTAAATGTATCGTATATAATATAATAAATTTGTTAAAAATAAAAATTTCGCCGAGAAACCGTGGGAGTCGGGGAGGAACGATATTCGCGAGAATACGAGAAAAAGTAGAGTCGAGCCGCGGTATATTATTTCTCATCTTTGTACCTCAATCGTCGGATTGTAACGAGGCGGAATTGGACAAAAGAGCGCGCTCGTATATCAAGTATAGACAAAACGTGACGTTTCGTCGCCGAGCTTCTCTTTTTCTTCTCTCTCGTCCTTTCGCGTATATTGCGCCAGCCAATGTGCATCTCGCCGACGACGATTTCGCAATGAGCGTACAAAGGCGGTATGCGCGAGATTACCTCGAATTTCGTCCCGAGTCCTTCAATCTTAATGTCGCGCTTTTTTGAAGGACGCCCTACCAATTATTCACTCAAGTGTCTTCCATTTCGAGGATGAAAAATCGTCGAACATAGTTACGAAATTTCTGCGTCGATTATTTAACATTTATTTTGTTACTTTTTTCATTTTATCGACCATTTTATTATTAATATTTAAAATTTATCGTTTTGTTATACGTTTCGTGTGTTGAGAAATAGAATAAATGAAAAGTTAGCTCGCTGACTGCAAATCTTCGACTGTGGGCAATGTTATTTTCGCGAATATTAAATTGAGAGACGTATCCTATGACCTTTCGCTCCCATTCTTCTCGTTATTCTAATGGGTATCTTCAGTCTTGAGGTTCGGAGCAATCCACTTGACCTCCTGGTCAATTCGAGTCTGCTCACCCCGCAAAATCCTTCACGAAATAATGACGAGGGCGATGATGATGATTCTGGGTTCCCTCGAGACAAGCTTTTAACCTCTTTGCATAACACATACGTGTGCATCAAACAACCTGCGTCCGAGTTATGACTTTTCACTCCTTTCTCTTTTCCTCGAATGTTTCCTCGTTTCTTAGAATCCCTGATTTCCATTCGAGGAAAAAAAAATATATAAACGCTTACAGATCGTCTTGACTTTTTTGAGAGACGTATTATTTTTTATTCGAAATTAAAGGTGTAGGAGTCGCGTGACGATAAAGCAGTTTGAAAACTTATTTTCTACACGAATTGAATGTACTAAAATTATGTACATTTTTCTGTTCAATATTTTTGCAGTTCTTTTCATATGTCAATATGTTGATTTATTGAAAATTGCAATTTTAATACACACTCACTCTGATATTTCAAAATTGAAATTATAAAAAGATCAGAATCGAAAGAAGAGGCAAAAATTTTTCTATATTATTTGAAAATCAATTTCATAAAAAACTTTCTGTAGAATATAGAAAATTAAGTTTAAACATTGGTACACAATCAAATTTTATTGAAAAAATAAAAAAATAATAAAAACTTTTCATTATTCATTTTCAATTTTCGCCCAAAATAATATAAAAGCATTCGATTAAAAATATATCTATAGTACTGCACAGTAAAAATTGCATACTTCAAAATTAAATTTCTCACGTAAAAAATCGTTAACCCATAAAAAATGTCGTCTTTTATTATTTTACTGTTTCATAAATCCGACGATATATTTTAATTGTTAATCTTCGTCTAAATAACATTTATATTATTGACTATTTTTTTATCATTCCTTCTGTGATTTTTTCGAATATCCTCGCTAAATACCCAGAAATGCAGATTTCCAATAAAAAAAAATGTAAAAACGTATAAGCGCTGACAAATCGGCAATATTTTTTGCACGATTTTACTCTCGGAATTGAAAAGGGATGAAGAAGCTTCGCATATGATATTGGTTCCCCATCACCTGGCATCCATATACTCGAATAAATCAAGGTGCCAGCTGCCCTCTCTCGTCGACGCTCGCGCGGGAGAAGCTGCACTCACGCCTCCAGTACATTTTTTAACCCGCCGATAAAAGTACGTACGTGCGTCCGCACGATGAAAAATACACTCACGCGGAGGAAAAAGCCATCCGACGCGATACGATCACGGTATTACGATTTTTCGATCGATATTTCATGATTGATAAATCGCAAAGAGCCTCTCTTATATTTTATTTCTATCGCGCCCGCTTGACGCAAAATGATCGAATTAAAATGCAAAAGCACACGAGCCGTGTCATTAAAAATGACCCAAGCCTGTCTCAGCTTCTTATCGCGCTCCCTTATTGTTTTTTTTTATTATTTTTGGATGAAAGTACACACATGTCCAACCCCTGGCGCGCCTGGTATCGTTTTTGCAGCCCCTTTCCGTCCTGCAGTGAATTTTGGGTGGGCTGCTTTCCTGCGAAGTCAACTATAATAATAATACTCTAGACGACAAGATTGCAACGCGTTGAGTGTTTATTATACCTGACTCATGGATAAAAGTGACTTGCTTTTTTATTTATTGCACTCCATTTTTCTTGCGAAAATCGTCAAAAATCAACCAGGCATGATTATATTCACAAATAATGTTGTGAGACACGGTTGTGAGAAAAAGTTTGGCTGTATTTGCTCGATTATCTCAGATGGAATAAAACATTAGGGTTGCTCGATAAAATCTCCACTTTCGATTTCTTTCCTATTTCTTTTGATCGGCCACTTTTGTTTCCTTCCTCACTACTCCACTTCTTTACTCCATTTCGTGTCTCTCGGTCAGATTAGAAGCTCGTTTGGCTTCATTTCCCATCCGGCTCTGTTGCGTTCTTCTCTCACGGGCAGGTGTAATATTTCTCGACGACGATGCGCCGCGAATCCGAGAATCGAACTCGTACGTTTTACGCTCGTAACGAAACGTTAATAGCCGAACTTACCGATCGTTATACCTTCGAAAGATTTCATCAATTTTTCAAGCGCAACAAACGAGCTGATACAAACGATCAATTTAAGAAAAATGAGACAAACGTCTCAATAGTTGGACATCTAAGAATTCTTTATTCATCTCTCACTATTGATTATCTATATAATAATTTCTGCAACGAGAATAAATAATAAATGAATAAACGAAATTAACGAAATAAACGTCTCAATAGTTGGACATCTAAAAATTCTATATTCATCTCTCACTATCGTTTACCTATATAATAATTAATCTCAATAAATGAATAAACGAAATTAAGTTTATTTACTGAGCATTTTTTCAAATAATCTCGTAGAAAGTTCATATTTGCATTATTTCGTAATTTTGTTTTATTTAAGGACAAGAAAACATATGCGAAATTAAGCAAGGGCTTTGTACTACCGGGTTTCGTTTTCAGTTTCATTATGCGAAGGGAAACCGCGTCGTCGAGGCGTGGTCCGGAGCGCACGCACGGACAATAACTTCCGAAGTCGCATAAACCAGTCTGGACAACGTCTCACTTAATGAGCGGCTTGATCACCCCCACCCCTTTTTATATGGCCGCTCGTGTGCGTGCGGACACCCAGCGCAATCCTTTTCATACAACACCGTACGCGTACTTCTCTTCATACAACACACCACCGAACGCATTATTTAGCGATGGATTTACGAGGGAAGATTGCTCGAGCGAACGTATGTACGCACGCTTTAGCGCGAGTAAGCGTCATGTCCCTTCGCGGCTTATCCTGATCCTCCGACAAACGTCCAGACTTTTATTCCGATCTTCCTCTTAATCTCTTCATTTTTCAACTTCCTTAATCTCGCGTGTCTCACCGCCACGACACGTCATTGTTCGTCCTCCGTTTCACCTCGCCTTATTTGATTAATGGAAAATTCTTAGACGGAAAATCGCAGACTTTTTGAGAATTATTCAGCACTTTTTTTCATTTTTCTTTAATGATTGTATATATATGTTCCCTTTCAATATTCGTACAAGAATCGTAGATAATTTTTCTTCACTATGATATTGTCTCTTCGTCACCTCGTCATTCCATTCTCGTTTCGAAATGGCAAGACCGTGAAACTTATAAATACGTGATATTTATAAATATGGTCGAACGAGAGCTTCAAAGATAACGCGTGGGTCATCAGAATAACAAAGTTCATATGAAACACTTTCTTTACTTTTTTTTGGAGATAAGGCGTGGTCGTCAGGAATATTCGAAGTTGAAAAATATATTCAAGTTTGAAAATCATTCGATTTCTAGATCATGTATGTCTAGTTTCTTTTTATTGCTCTATTTATCAAATGTTTTCAAAATAATTTAAAAAAAATTCCTTCGAGCCGGATTTGAACCAGCGACCTATGGATGTCTCTTATTTATATTGCCGACTACAGTCCACCGCTCTACCAACTGAGCTATCGAAGGCGATGATACTCTTTTTCCAAACGCTACCTAAATTATTAATTTACCAAATTTTTCTTAATTATTAAAAAAAAATTCCTTCGAGCCGGATTTGAACCAGCGACCTATGGATGTCTCTTTTTTATATTGCCAACTACAGTCCACCGCTCTACCAACTGAGCTATCG
>JAPYYW010001510.1:0-28370 GCA_030522545.1 Cremastinae sp. A BG-2022a
GGTATTTCAGGATTTTTTTCCGTATCGATTTCATACTGAAAAATCCCGTCGAACAGAGGACTTGTGCAGAGTCGATTTTGGGCGTTAAAGGGTTAAGTCTCAATGATAGAACGATATGCTTTCTGTATTTCTTAAAATGGTCAAATTATTTTATTTTTATTTTTTTTTTCAAATAAATAAAGTGCGTGGATTATTTATTTCAGACAAAGAAAAATACTTCTCGTACTGTTTTACTATAGGGAACACGTTCAATTCTAGAGACTGGTCCATTTGCTGTTCATTAATTGAGAGATTTGCATATTCAAACGTGTTTCAATACTTATTTATTATAAATGTAATTAAAAATGAAGTAACAAGGTTTTCGAGTTGTTGAAATATCAAATAGTAATTTGGATGTTAATTTCAACGAGAATTTTTTATGAAAATACCTTTTAAATAAAATAAGAATAGTAAAGTTTTTATGTTCAACCATTGGGATATTTATAATATTCTTGCTCGATAAATTTAAGATCTTCTGATTCTGTAAATTTAGGAAATTAAGTATTCTGCATAAATGTTCTCATTAAAATATATGAATTTAAAAATATATAAGTGTTTAAAATACATGTTAATAAATCAAATAAAAACTCTTATAGTCATTTCATTATAATTATGATTTGAGTTACTATAAATAATCGAATAACGCCTGAAGTTCAAATACCTCGGTCGAGCAACGAAATCCTAATTTCATCGCATTGATGAAATTTATCACGTTTTCATGATATTTTAACACCGCGGGGTATTGCTCTTCAATGACCCAAGAGAGAAGCTCTTTTCTCGTTTCGACGGAAGGTTTTTCTTGGTTATTGCAAGGTAAAGAGAGGAATTGGGGAACAGGATTGAAGCCGCTCGAAGGGAAACGAAGAAAATTGTGCATATTCGAAAATACACATCAGTGCATGCTGATACGTGGCCATAAAATAGATTGTTGGCATTTGACGACGCAGCTTTTCTCTACAAGATAAAATATAAAGAGCGCATAAAGAGAGACAATCGGAAAAAGCAGCGAGGGGCCAGCATCAGAAACGTTGTCTCGACTCACGGGGAAAACCGCGATTCTTCCACCGTCTCTGTTCGCCCGCCAAATTGAAATCTCTAACATGAATCATGCCTAAAACAATGGTCTCGCCGTAGCGGAGGAGCAGGTCATAACCTTGCGGTTCTGGGCCGGTGGTTACTTAGCCGCATTGCGGGAAGTCCTCCCCCATTCTCCACATTTCTACGTCTCTTTCTCTCTCTCTCTCTCTCTTTCTCTCGTATTTCCTGCGTGCTCGAAAGCGTGCTCGTTCGTTTGCCGCAACTTTTGCAGTCCGGACAATACACATTACGTTGCGAGACATAGAAAATTTACGTCCAAAAATGCGAACACAAACGCGTTCCATCAAGCGCTTGCGGTCTCTTTGACGTTTCATCAGATTTCCAGTGTCTCATCGCCAAATGTGCCTTCCAGCAAATTTTTTAAGTTCATTCTCGCGATTGATAAATCGTCAAGAGCGCTCAATCGGAGGAAATTAAATCGCTCGAAATCAAATTTATCGCCCTCTCGTTGTTTATACCGTGGATCAAAAGTACATTCTTGTTTGTGAGATAATTTAGATAAAAAAAAATAGGTTCATTGTATCAAGTGCGTGTGTACGTAAAATAAGGGAGGATTACATATTTTTACATCTAGATGACAAGCTGGAGAGGGAAGCAGAACAGACGGACAGTCGACGAAATGCGATTACGGTGGAGATTTTCACGATGCCCTCTTTACGGGGAAACGAAACATGTACAAACGGTCGGACAATGTAATTCACTTTTGTTCATCGCTCGCAGGTCGCATAAATTCTGCTTTAACGAGAATTAACGTAGCAAGAGCCCGGAATAACTCGACAACTTAACTTTCTGCCCCCTAGCTCGGGCTTTGTCATCGTTTCGGTGTTACCCGACATTTTTTTCCCCCTCAGCGTTTTTCTTTCGCTCTTTTGCCT
Source organism: Cremastinae sp. A BG-2022a (assembly GCA_030522545.1). NCBI lineage: Eukaryota > Metazoa > Arthropoda > Insecta > Hymenoptera > Ichneumonidae > Cremastinae sp. A BG-2022a. The sequence goes on from JAPYYW010001510.1 coordinate 2,013, forward strand.
TTTTTTATTTTCGGCCGTCCGCCGCGAGTTTTTTTTCCCCCTGGCTTCAAAGGATGGTTAATGCGCTTGATCGGTGAACGAGCAGTGTGCGTTTCATGTCGATTCACTGCTCTAGCGTGACGTATCGCGTCGCTTAATTGCCATGACTGTGAGAGGAGAATCGATAACCGAAGTTATACCACTTTTTAAACACACCGAGTCCGAAACTATGTCTGCCCGAGTCACATATATTCTGGACGTGATACTGAAAAATAGAATATCCTTGTGGCTTCCGTAAAAAAAAAGAATTACCATACAATCATTATGAAGTATTGATTGAACGACACGACGTGCGATTTTCGCGTAAACAACACAGGTTGAACTCTGTCAAAGCGCGAAAGTGAAAAGAGCTCGTTTGATGACTCCGCGTTTAATGAATATTGAAAAGAGCATAGGATCGAAAAAAAAAGATTGAAATAAATTTATCGTATCCCGTAAACAAATAAAATAGAGATGAACGTAAAATCCGAGGGATTTTCTTTGAAATGTTGCAATTTAGAATTCTCTCTTTCGCGCGGCGAAAAAGCGAGCAACGACGAGATGCGTCTCTGTATGCATATGCTCGGATAGGTCCGAAACTATAGGGGATAGGGCGTTGACGTAGGCTCTAACGTGTGTGCACCTGTAGCGGTTCTACGGGAACTAATTGCCCATCCCAGTTATCTGTATTGGTCGATCAGCCACGCGCAAACCTGTCTATCACAATTTAGCTCGTCTCTCTCTCTCCTTCTCTCGAAGAGATAGATAGATAGATACAGAGAGAGAGGGGGGCACGTTTGTTCGCTCTTCGGAGTATATATACTGACGACCAGGTAGCAAGCGTGTCGTAATTTGCAAACCAATGTACCTTCACCGTTTCCCTTCCCTTCTTTCCCATCTACCTCTCACCGTTACATCTGTCAAACTAATGGACTGGGTTCCGGGCTATCGCGGAGCTACGGACTACGCAACATGCCATCTTTCCAGCGTAAATCAGCCGCGAGACTCTGGCCAATTCTCCGTCCACTCGATCGCTTCTCATCCAATGACACAATTGACAATAAAGAGACCACAGTTTCTATCACCATTATTAAGGGCGTACATCAAATTTTTTAATTGCACGTGAAATGAAATTCCAAACTGATTTCACGTGGTTACTTCGTCGACACTATTTTAGAAGTAGTCATAGTACATGTTTACAAACATTTTTACAGGGTAAAAAATGTACTGTTAAAATGGTGTTAATTTAACACTATTCTTGGTTTATATAGTTCCCACGGTTTGGTGTACAATGGCATGGTGTTAATGGATGTGATTTGATATGCTGTGTTTGATCAGTGTAAATAATTATCACCGCAGTATATAAACACCATTTAGTGCGTAAAATTAATGAAGTAACACTATTCTTGCTGACATAATTCGGTGCGAATAAAAAAGAGATACAGATTGAGCGACTCAATAATATAAAGAATACATTTTGGAATAATGTAAGTTTCGATTTGTTTGTAAGGTTCATGCACATTATATGCAACTTTGCTCGTAAAAAATTCCACATTAACAAGTTCGTAAATTATAAAAATAAAATATATTGTACAAGATAAAATATTTTGTATAAAATATTTTGTACAAGATTTTATATCCTATAAAATACATCAAAGTTTCTAGCATCAGCAGACCATCATTTTGGTCAAACTTCAATTTTGGTATTACAAAACTCTTGTTTTAGCAGACAGAATATATGCCGATAGTTATACAAAAAAAACTATAATGATCTTATTCGGTAAATATTTTTTTCAAAATTATTTTCCATTAATTTTTTTCTTCAATAAAACTCTATCTATAAAAACGCTATCTATGAAAATATATCTTTTTTTTAATTTTATAGTATTGATAATATTGTAAGCTTATCCAAATATTATTATGAAAATTATATCCATAGAAACATTAAAAAATAAAATAAAAATCCCTTCTGTCTGTTTCCTAATAAAATTACTAACTTGATGTATATATATTAAACAGACATATTTTTTGAGGAAACAAAAAAAAAAGGTCATCTAAAATGACGGACACTCTACTGTGCATACATAAAATGTCTAAGAACAGGTTCTTTATTAGATGCACACTCGGTGAACTAAGTGCGTACTTGATGCATACAAATAACATATTATCGTATAGAACCGAGAAATAGAAAATTCACTACGATACGCCAGCATTTAATGCCGCAGGCAAACATAACTGACAATGAGTTTAAACAAGAAAGTTTGCATATTTCAGCCGGAACCTATCATATATTAAGCACATATTTGAATAACTGTATATATTATGCATTATTTTCAGAGGATATGTTGAAGGAAGCATTTGTGTACATAGTTACAAAATTTCGAATATTATTACATAGGAAATTAAAATTCAAAATCGTCACCTCTACAAAATTTTTTTAAAGGGTTGAAATTTGATGTGCCATCATTTTTTCATAATTCCAAAGGTATTAAACGTGGGTCCGGGACAAAAAAAATAGTAACTTTTTTGGACCACCCTAATTCACATATGTAAAAAAATCTGGCAAACTCGGAATTTCACGAATGTATTAAACTTTTTATATTCCTATTGTCATGTAGTAGCATCCAAAATATTTGTTTGAAAAAAATTATCCAAGGTATTAGTGTATATGAAAATGTTAAAATTTAGGTCGTGAGTTTAGACATAATACACAAATGCTTCCTTCAAATAAAAAAAATTAATTCACTACCTAATGTATATGATTACCAAAAAAAAACGCTATCATATGAGTACACACAAGCTACAAAAAATTTCTATTATTTGATAAGACCATTCAACGTCAAATATAAGAAAAAATCAAAGCTGTCCAATGATACATGTACTTTGAGTCGATCACTAAACTTTAATAGAAGAAACAAAAAAAAATTAACAATATTATAAATATTCGACTATATTCAAGTTTTCCTACTGAAATGATTGAAATGAGAATACTAGAAGTGTCCATAAATGAAATTGATATCAGGCTTGGCAAATCCGCGCGCTTTCATTGCTGCTCATGTCCGGTTCTCGCTGGCGTTCTTGCCATCTTTCTTCTGCATACAAAATACCTATACCAAGTGGCAAACCACTGCATTCTCGTACGAAAGCTTCGTGGACTTCTCGACCTCGTAAAGTGTATTGACCGTGGCTCCAGGAATTCACCCATTTATAGCAAACGTTGAAATGCCCCTCCCTGCCACTGATCCTCGTATAGATGTCATAAATGTGCGAGGATATAGTTCTCTCGCAGCCTTATTACGATTCTGCATTACAGAACGTATTTTCACATGGCGCCAGCCAGACTTTATACACGACGTTCTCCCCGGATTTTTATTCTAGTCTTATATTTTACTGAAATTCGCGTCCACGGTTTTTTTCCCACTTTCGCGTTGACTGTTGTCAATATAAATGAATTTTCAAAAATTTTCAGATCAACAAAAAAATATCATTTCAAAGAGTTATTTTACTTGAAAGATAATTGAAAGAATATTTATCCAATGTTGTTATTTTTTACGAATATTACTTTCATTCGCGAAAAGCATCTGTAAACAACAATGTTTTAAATGTTATTTATACAGTATTGTGTTTTTGTCAAAACATTACCGGTGTATCGCTTCAATCGTTAATTACAATGAAATTCGGAATTAGCTTTTGTCGAGCTTGCTTGTTAAATTTGTAGCGACAGGCTTATTTGCTTGTTCCACTACATTGGTTCGTTGACAACGAAGCAGATTAATTGAATGTTTGCGAATTCCAATGACCCGAGAATTCGTCAAGTGTAAACGTCTGCGAACTAATTTTCCTTTCAATCAGAAAAACGAGATGAATTATTCAAAAAATGAATTCAAGCTGGTGTAGATTTTCTCTAGGATTAGGTACTGATCAACGTATTTTTAGAAGGTTTTGATTCAGTTGCCTCGGATCGACGTCACGTCTCGACTCTCGCTTTTAGTTGGTCTCTTCGTAAAACTTTGAAAATCGTATCCGGTATACTCGATGTTCGTACAGTTCGTATCATGCGAACATCGATCTCTCACGATCGGATTTTTACACAGTGATGTTCCTCTAAATGTTTAATGGTTATCGTGTCTCGTGTTACGTACTTTTACCCTGCTTCTCTGCAAGGTATAAATTTTAAAATCAAAAAAGAAACACATGTTCTGGACTTTTGATCAAGTTCGAATTATTCATGAGATTAGTCCAAGTTCGAGTCCAAAATAACTTTCGATACCTTTTTGTAAATTTTTTTTCAGCACTCTCGATTTATGTACGATGTAATTTAAACACAGAAGTTACATTGATCTTTATTCCATAAAATTGCGAAAAATATTATTAAGATTCATGAATGACCCACTCTTTTTCAACAAGAATAACTTTTACCCAAATAGTTTTCAGGTAGACATGGATACAGCTATTAAAAATTTCATACTATTAGTCTCAATCTTCCAGCTTGGGTTAAAAAAAGGAGTTTCTTTTTTCGCCTGCTCGATATCAAGAGTTGCAAAAGCGTTCAGACGCCAAGTATTAAAAGCAGCCGAGCAGCCAGCCATTAACCAAGCAAAAATACGATGCTGAGCTCGGTTTTCATCTGTCAAATTGAAATTTTAAATTACATATTTTCTGACAAGATGCAGCGAACGATTTATAATTTAACGGCAGTTCTCAGATAAAAAAGTTTTAGCCCATTCTTTTTTTCTGAGAGACAAATAATAGAGAAATTTTCAAAAATGATTCCGAACGCATAAAATTTGATTTTAATTTCCGTTTCGTCCTTTCGCTGCCTCGGGGCGAATGTCATCCATGCACTTTGTTCGGCAAGCCTCTTGACTTTATCCCGTGGTGCGCGTTTGTCGTTGCTTTGTCGTTTCAGGCAAACTGCTTGGTGGGATGAAACTTGCCGAAGGAAAAAGGGAAGGCTCTCGGTACGTCGAACTCGCACACAGCTTTTTCATAGGAAGTGACTAAGAGAGACACGAGAGAATATCCCCGTAATTCGAGGAACGGCCTGACAATGGCGCCGGAGGCGGTCCAGCGTGGTGAAAAGACGATTATAAACTGGAGTAATTAATTGTCAGGTAGCTGCATGAGAGAGCCTTCGGTAGCTGCACAATATATATATACGATTCGGGGGGAAGAAGCCGAGAACGAGGCCACGGAAAGAGGTTAAACCTATGGACGAATTCCATCGTAATCTCACTGGCAGACTCTTGGCCTATGAAACTGTGGCGCATACCAGAAATTACTGGGTTTCCCATGAAACGCTCAAGACTGGCCGCAACGTCTTCCGGAATGCGTTACTCGAGAGACTCATGGCGAACCACCTCCGGCATCGGGTTTACCAGTATGCACAACGCTCTATCCTTCAAAGAATTATACATTCTTTCAACCATTATTTTCAATATTTTTATGCAAATTTGCATTTTTTCGAATCTTTGCTTTCATCGAAGATTTACTTTGCATTTTTATAGATTTTTTTTTAAATACGTTTATGTTGTCAATTCCATTGCATCAGTTTGACATAACTTTTAGGCTGGTACATGACTCATAAATTTTGAAGAAATAGGTATATGTTTTTAATATTTCGTGAGCTTTGTTCATGCGAAAAACGTTTTGCAAATGCAGACTTTTGCTTTTTAATGTATTGTTCGATCGGAATTTGCGTGTATCGATATTCAACTTAGGAATACAGACTTTATTTTTATTCTGGTTCATTAAACGATACTTGTCTCAACCAAAATCGTTATTTTTATCATATTTTCATTACTTTCCTTATTGACCTTCGATCGTTTACTTGTGACTTTTCAGTCAATGAATATATGGTCATATGGCCAAGCAGACACAATAATGGTTAAATGTTTTGTTGAATTTTCAATGATATTATAGAGAGCTTTCAGGTTCTCTTGTCATTAAATTCCTGAATTTCTGTAGGAAACGCAGGTCGTGATAAGGATGAATTTGTTTGAAAAATGTTATGCTTACACACAATTTTATTATTACAATTAAAGGGACTTATTTCTAGGATATTAACTAATTGAAGATGGAAAAAAAGAACTTGTGCCTTTCGAAATTTTACATTAAACATGAAGGATTTATTCTTCGTCTTGATTTACTGAAAGTCCTTGCAAGACTCTAACGAAATTTTGGCGAACAGCGATGACAAAGACATGAAAATTCTCGCGCTGGAAGCGATAAAATTAAACAAAAGTTCTGATTGGAGGAATCGCCCAAAGTCCCCTTGTTTTCTAAATTTTATTCACTAAAATACATATGTATTAATAAGCCAAAAAAATTAATCTCGATTGATTATAACGCGATTGATATTAATCGCGAACTGTCCATTATTCTGGTATGAAAAAAAATTGTATACGCACCACGGGAGTGCGTCGCCTTCAGTTGGGGTGACAACAATTCGCATACGGGATCTTTCCACTTTTCTCCCTAGGTGCGTAATATATTAATTTTCAATAATACGAATTAATCTCATGTCCACGAATTTTGTTTACTTCATAATGATGAAAACGTAAAAATAAAATAAGAATTCGAATCCCTTATCCTTATAATGAAAAATGATTGATTAAAGTTTGTTTCGTAAAAAGGAAATGAGATTTTTCTCCGCTCGGTCCACAATAAATGCGCAGGGCGATCGACGCGTCAGAGGTGGGTCAGGTGGGACGAAGTCTTCGCAGAGGCTATGAAGTAACGTTCGTTTTTCCTAATCGGATGTTCGAGCGGCTTTCCGTGGATAATAGCGAGTAGAACGAGCAGATTGCGAAAGAGCCTAGAGGCATGAGGGGCAAATAAAAAAAAAGAAAAGAAAAAATAGAGTGGATGGGAAAAGGGAAGAGAGGCAAAAGCTTCGGAGGACGGAAAAGGGAATCGTTTCACCTTGTCGGATCGATAACTTGATTTGATCCTCGTCGATGAGAGAAACACATATATATATATATATAGACATGACTCGGGAGAGAGAGCCGACGACTCACTCTGTGTGTATTAACCGACAATCCGACGAGGACGATCGTGCATCGGTCTTCCTCTCCCTCTCCTTCGTCACTCAAGTGCTGCGAGACTTCCTCACAGATTAGGCTGACGTTGCGAGAGACAGACGCCAAAGGATTATCGAATAATCGAAAAACGTTTTGCAGAAATTCATTTTATCGTCCTGATCTACCTTTTCTCATTTCATCCATTGTTACCCGAAAACCACGAAGGAGGATTCCATAAAGCTTTGTTCTTTAGATCTACAATGATTTTTTTTTATTCCCTTTATTCCTGACTATTGTTTTTCATATATTATATTCTTCAAAATTCATAAATTATTATTTTTCATGACTAACAACGCGTTCGTTTAATTAATACCTTTACGAAAATTGTGGAATTTTATAATACATGTATATTTATGTCAGATGGTCGAAAAGTGGAGATTTAACGACAATCTTGATTTTGCGACGCGCGTCTTCATTTTCTGGCGTGACTTTACGAAAACGTATGTAAGTTTGATGCAAAAGTCGAAGGCAAGTACCTTGAGTTACACGAGTTTTTGTAAAAAAAAGTATTACACTAAACTTTGGCAAATATAAGAAAATTGAAATTATCTGAATCGTCATTTAAGGAGGTCATGTGCTAATATGACTGTTATTAAATTAGATAATTTTTTTAATGTATTATTTAGGAGTAATATAACGATACAGAATAAAGAAAAAGTTGTGTAAGTCATCGATAATTTGAATAATTAAATTTGAAAATATGCAATTTTAGTACGGACGCTTATCGTGGAATAATGCTCAACATATTTCTCGAATAGAATTTAAGGAACACTATACTATACAAACTATACAAACTCGAAAAAAATGATCACATATTCTAGACCTTTTTTCTTGCAAACGGTTTGTAAAAATTAAACGCATTTTAACAGGAAAGTAAATACATTGAAAGCTTCCAAGAAAATCACTAAAAAATACAGAAAAAAAACATGGCCGCTGGCAGGTGATGAATTTTTCAGCAACTTTTTCATTCTATCTGTGGCATTGTTATCAAAAATACAATTTGCGTTTCGTGGAAATACAGCGCTTGAATGAAAGAGAACGACTGAGGAAAAGACAATGAATTCATTTGGGCGATAAAACGAGACAGTGAGAAAACAACAGAAGAGAAAGAAGGATGGACCATGAGAGAGTGGAAGATGATGTTGGATCCTCATGCTTTGTGATGTCCAGAGCATCTTTGTCTCCTCGTTAAAAGTAAATGGAAGCGAAGCTAAATCGAATATTAGCCTTGAACCATGGCTCAATGCTAGCAAACAATGCAAAGAGCAGTCGCATCAACCTCTTGGGTGACAGTAACGAGAGAATCAGGAATTGTATATGGCGCTTTTGTCATTCGACCATTGCACCCTTCCTGATAAGTTTCTCTTCATTGGGTCAAACTTTTCACTCATTGACGTAACAATGTTCTCCTCGATCTTTGAATAACCACCACCTTTGTGGACTCTGTATATTCAGTGTGTACGAAAATTAGCCTTGACCATGATATTAAGGGTTGTACGAGCAAATGGTCAAGAAATACGTGCGAGCAAGTGAATAGGAAAATGTATTCATCCTCAGGACTGAGTTTAATTGTATATTCCTTGTATTTTCCAAGTTTCTCCGAAATTCTCAGTCAAGATATTTCTGTGTCTCGTCCCAGCACTCCATTGGTTTCTGCAGACGAGTCCGGAAATTTAGACCTGTTCCAGCTGGCTTGCTTTCATCACTGCATGAGTCAGTTTATGCCTTTGAACTCGCTTCAATCAAATCCCAAATTTATAACCAGATTATCTTCGTATAATGTGGTTTTTGAGCTCAAGTTTATGAAAAACAGTTGTTTCAAATTTATCCAAGAATATATGCTCAAAATTTAAAGACATTTGTACTTGTGAAAAAAAAATTCTTCGGATTTTTTTTTAAAGTAAAGGAAGCATTTTGAATGCGAGGCAAAAGTTTTGCAAAATTTTAAATAATTTCACTGATGTCTAGAGGTCAAGATATGTAGTGCTGAAAAGAGTAACATTTAACATTGTGCTCTTTCGGGAGAGTACCAAAAATAGGTGGTCTTCAACCATAAATATCTTAACTACAAGACAATGAAAAAATAAATTGTGCATACACGTGGTTATATAATGGCAAAAAGCATTCATGAAAATTTTTATACAATTCGTAACAAACACGTGTTAATGGGACAACCACTTTAACATAAAATAAAGTTTGCACCCAATTATGAATATGAATAAGATATAAACCAGAGCAACTGCGAATAATATAATTTCTGTAATATATTGAAATTAATTCCCTTTCGATTTATAGAAGCAAGGAATAAAAATATACGTACTGTATAGGGGAATGTATGTGAAAGGTTTATACAAATAACACATTAATTTTGTGCAAGCGATTTTAAATACTCCAAAATCGTTGAAAGGCGTAGTATAAAGAATGTTCAAGTTTCATTGGGAGGATGATTTTATCTTTTTTTTTAAAGAGAAAGTGAATACAACATGGGACGGACCAACAATTTGGACGGAATGATCGTAGCTTCCGGTTAACCGGGACGTCAAGAACAGATCGCTCGAGAGGTCCTCGTGGAGGGGAATAAGAAAAGACGAAGAGGAAGGAGCCGATGACGACGAAAACGGTGCATTGTCTCAGGCGTCGACGACCGCGAGACCCGCCCACGTCGGTGGGCGCTCGGACTGGAAATGGTTTTCCGAATAAAGAGGAGAATGAACCGAAAAAGATAAAGCGAGAATAACTATATATAGGAGAAAGAGAGAGAGAGAGAGAGAGAGGGAGAGAGAAATAGACTGAATTCTGGGCAACACCCTTCGGGCGATATCCCAACGCCTTTCTTTATCCATAGTCGTGGCGTTCAAGCTCGTTTCGGCACAAGTCGAAAGACTGCTCGGCCCTCGACGGAGAAAGCTCCAGCAAGAGTGTACGGTATCCAGCCAACAGTCTGAAACTCTCGAAATGCTGTTTTCTCTCGGTCTCCGTGTGTTGGAGCAAAAGAAAAAGAATAAGCCGAAGGTCGCTCGTGTCCCTCAATGCTCGAACGACCAAACGAGTCAAGAATGAGAAAGAGCGTATAAGAATAAGAGAGAGAGAGAGAGGGAGAGACTAAGAGAAGGCTGAGAATGAGAGAGGAAAATGAAAAGGTTCGAGACGCAAAGGAGGAAGAAAGAGAAAATAAGGATGGGAAGAATAAGAATAAAGAGTACGAGTGACAATGAGATTTCCACAGTCTTTACCAACCGAAGAGACGCACCGATAACATTAAGGATGCAGAATAGACTTATCGAGGGGTGAGGCTATATCGGTTGGAACGATCAGAGAGCCTTTGCCATTTATTCGAAAAAGCGGAGGAGAGAAGAGGGCTTTCGCCCTCTTACGACTCCCTCCTCGTAGTCGTCTTCGCTGCTTGCCGCATGGGAAACGAGTTTGCGAGTCGTTTTCAGCTCCCTGCGCAGCCGAGAAGTACAGCAGTAATTCAGACGGCTGACTCGTGCGGAAAATCGCTCTAGCGATCGTTCGCTGCAGAGCCGAGCAAACCTAGACGCGTGTTTTCCACACGGCCAGTATATGAGATTAAATTTACAAACCCAAATTCTCAAGCAGTCCGCGAGCGCTTTCGTGATGTACTAAAAATTATTGGAGAGCTCTAGTCCAGAATAATGGGAAATCAGGAACTGGCGGATTAAAATATATGTACATTTCGATATCGAGGTAAAACTGAACAAAAGTCAGCCGAGTCGAATCCGAACTCGTCCGCTCCAAGTTTGGTAGAATATTTGAGATGCATATTCACGAACTCGGCTTCGCGACCCATTTCAATCGATGTTCCGTACTATTCAAAGAATTTTACATCCCCGCAATTCAAAATTCGCCGTGTCCTGCAGAGATATTCAAAGTATTCTGTGGAAATATTCGAGAATTCGTTTTTCATTTGATTCACGATATCCACAGGTTTAATGTGGTTGAACGGAATTTCTCCTCTATCTTCAAATATATATTCGCTGAGTTTGAGAGGTCAATCAGTAAGATTTCTTCCCTCCTTTATTTTGTCCTCTCATTTATCCCATAATTCTCGATAAAAAGAAAACCTTCCTAGAAAAATTGCGAGTTCTTTTAAAATTATACTTTTTGCTAAATACATAATTTACATCTATATTATTTACTTAAAAAAAACTTTGCAATTACACTACTTTGTTTTTCAATCTTGCAAGGTGATAAGAAACTTCTCTGATAATTTTCTTGCATATATTGCATGGGACTGTAGTGTCTGGCCGTTTCTAGAAAGTGCTAGGTTTCAACAGTTAATTGATGTTTCGAGTTCTTATCTCCGTGTAAAAAATTGTACTTGGGGAGGGAACTAAGGTACCAAATGGCGACATACGGTCCTCAGTTTCTGTTTAGTTGGCAGGCAGTCAAAGTCGTGCGTTGACATCGCAGATCCACCAAATTATTTCATTTCTGACACCACAGAATTATTTCATAATTTTTTATCCAATTATGACAGATATTGTGATATGGATAAATAAAAATAATAATAAATAACATTAAAACATTTATAATTTTAACTACCGTAATCATTTTCAAACCAAAATTTCGCAATTATCACTCCAAAAACAACACTTTTTCAATTCTCAAATAATTATACTTTTTTCAAAAATGTATAATGTTTTTTTTTCTTCTTCTGTTATATGTCAAGAAACATATTGCGTACTGCTACTTTCTTAAATATATTCATAAAAAAAAGTTATGATTTTTTTTATATGAAATCGTGAATTTCTCGTGTTTTGCTGCGTTTTCGATTAAATAACAATAATAAAAATATTAATTTTTATCCATTACCCAATGCATGCTCTCTTTCTATAGATCCCAAACTACTCTCCTGAATTATTTCAGATTTTTTAAACAAGCTTAAGTATAATAAAAAACGGTAGGACACCACAGACCCATGTATTTATAGGGATGTACGCAAATTGTAGTGTGTCTAGGGAGGGTTAATAATTGTATTCAATTCACATTGGATTATAGTCCCTTGGAGAATAAAATCATTTAGGAACGCAGAGCTCGTACTTTTACTCATACAGATCACACTGTACAAGTATTATTACGTATATTATGAGCGTTCCAGTCATCTGACAAATCGTCGATTGAAGGGAACGAGAGCAAGGATGCTCGAAATGTAGCCAGCTGGTCCGGCTATTTAAGCGAGAGTTACCAAGAGCTTCCATTTAGATTAAAATAACCCAGAATGTCGAGTCACACAGGGATAAGCTTTTACTATAATTCCTGTGGTCAGGTGCAGTTGAGACAACTGACACGTTTTTTGCTTGATAAATTGAATAATGAATCATTGTATTTATAGTATTTTCTAGTCCTTCAGAAAGTGACAACATCGAATTTTGGTTTCAACTATTTTTACACAGTTTATCATTAGCCAGAATGAGTTTGAACCCGCAGGACTCTCTGGTTTGCGGACGAACCATCAGTCTGACAAAATAAAATTACAGCGTGTGGACAAAGTGAAAAAAGAAAGATAAAACAAGGAGAAATCTCAATAACGAAATTCTACCTTATCTTAAAAGTATTGTAGTCCGACGCTTGCAGAGTGTACAAATTTGCGCGAGCTTGACGACCTATGTATTTTTCGACTACGAAAGTCCCTTCGTGTACTTCGTTTTCTATGCAAATTCAGCGGCGAGCAAGGGCAGTTTTCCTGCCTTAAAAGAAATTGCGGATTCTGTCGTAGCCGGTGAGGGACCGAATGACTCTTAGAAGGAGAGAGTGGGGAGAGAATGAGGAGAACGAAAGGGAGAAACGCTGCATGCCAGAGTCGAAACTTCAAGGACTTGGGGAGGGAACGAGACTGGCTCTTTCATGCAATTTTACGCTTTCAGATTGCTTATTCGCTTCATTGGATCGCTCGAAAGAGTTACGAGAGGCTTGTTCGAGACGCAAAAAAAGAAGCGAAAGAGAAAAAGAAAAACATCGAGAAAAAAGAACAGAGAGAGAGAGAATCAACGAGGCACATTGCACTTGTTTTTAATTTACTTCGTTGCTAATGCCTCGAGAGTTGTCCGGTCCGGCATTACACAAATGCTTTTTCTTTCTTCTTGGACTCTTCGAAACCTAATTTATGTATATGTATATGACTAGTGAGATATCGCCAATTCACAACACTTTTATTTGTTTTTTTTTTCATACTGCACTTCCGAAGTGATTATTCAGTACTTTTTATGCAACAGGAATACATCATTCGGAACATTTTCAACACATTTTATTTGAAAAGCCTAATTACGAGGAACGAGATGCAAATTCCAAACTTGAAGTTCCATCGACGTGGCAAGCGAATTGTAAATATGAGGGATTCCACACCAAATCACTGACTGATTTGACCAGAACCTCTTTGATTTCGCTAATTTTTTTATACATTTTAGTGCGTACTATTAGCAACTTGCACACCTATTTTCAGCTTTATTCTAAACGTGGGTTGAGTAATAAATAATTGAAATTTTTGAGCAAAAAGCTAGGAAAAGTTCTGAAAAATTATAGTTTTCTATTATCGTGTATCTAATTTTTCATTATTTGATAAAAACTTGTAAGCATTAAAACAGCAAACCTTTTAAATATCTTAGTTATTGTAAGATCTCATTTCATTTTTATTTTCTGGCTACTATTTGATAGAATAATGATGTGCATTCTTTGACAAAATCATTATAAAAATTAAAAAAACACGAATATGAGAGACTACATTTCCATTACTTGACGTGCAGTTGGATTTTTAGAAAAAATGTTTATATATTCACAATTTTAGAACTTGGTAAGAAATTTGTGAAGCGAGAAGTTTTCACTTCAATTAAAAATCTAAAAAGCAATCGTTACGAGAAAAGAAATGTAATATTTTTAGATATCGATACTTATTCCCAGTTTGTGATTAATTGAAAATTTTTTGCTCAAAAATTTGAAAAATTGATTACTCAATACACGTTTAGAATTAAGGACTGAAAATTCGTGTGCAAGTTGCTTTTAGTACATACTAAAGCATATAAAAAAATTAGGGAAATCGTAAAGGGTCGGGTCAAGTCAGATTTGGTGTGGAGTTCATTATATGCAGTTGAGCATCTCGTTCAATAGAATTGTGATTTTTCAAGAGCAGAGTGATACTTATATTCATGATTAGTTATAAAGCATCACCAGATTCTTTCGCGGCACACTGCTTGTTCCTTACTCTTTGGTCTTTGACTGCAGCTTCCACTGGTGAACTTATCTTCGTAGCAGACACCAGAGGGTATTTTCCAGGCCGGGAAGGGGCAAAGCTCTTTTGAGAACTAGATTCGCTTCGAGAGTATTTGCAATCGGCTTATGCAAACTTAATCGCTGCCATTGCCAGAGCTACTATCGTACTAGTCTGAATCACAACGCAAACTCGAATATGTACTTATTTTTTATTATATGTCTGTTAATGCACATAAAGGTTTCGAGGATCCAAAAAATATGCATTTTCGGTCTTTCTACTGAATCATTAAAAAAAATACCTCTAAACATGCAAATCTATGTTTTTAATTACTTCGTTGATATTACAAACGAATAACTTTATACAATCAATTTTATACAATACCAGGCCTCTTGTTTAATATTCTAGTGTAAAAAATTTCGCTTTTTAATAGTTTTTAGAAAAAAAAACTACTTTCAAGTAATAAATATCAATATTTTTATTGTATATAAAAACAAATTTTCTACTTTGTTAAATGAAAGTCGTGATTTTCATTGTATTTTAAATGATTACTAATTTACAGAATACAAATTCGGCTACCACTTATGCTAAGGTGATACCGCAGTTTCCACAGTTACTTGAAAAACGCGATTGGTTCAAAAATTTTCAATTCTTTGTCAATAAGAATAATATTTGTTCAGCCCACGCAGGTTAACGGCAAAAATGGGCTGATCTTTGAATTTTGACGAAATATCCATAATTTGCAAGTTTGAGCGAATCGCGTTTTACAGCTATATCTCTCGCACTTACGTGTCACGTGGTACATCTACAGCAAAGATCACGTGCTTCCCGTATCGATAACTGCACTTTATTTTTCTCGGCTACTTTCAGTCAATTACGTTTTTCTTCGATTTTTTGATATTTCGATGTTTGACATTTCAAACTGACAGATATAATTCGAGCCAATTTCAAAATGGATAAAAAATGAGGTTAGTCTCATTGAACGATCGAACTCACGTCACCACGAGCCAATCAGAATTGCGAAAAAGCGCTGACAAAACGACCAAATTCATTTATCACCCATCTTTGTTCGTTCGAACAAACAAACAATATATCTTATATTATTATATACTATAATGATTATATTAAGCACAATACTCTTTTTTTATTTAACTATATACCATAATACTATAATCTTATACTATCATATATTATACTATATTCCTTTTCTATGGCATACCTTACGTAGCACTTATGATTATTACCCACTACTCGCTCTATGAAGCTTTTTCGTCTACTTATTCTTCCTCTTTACTATATCTATTCATATCAAATTGATTTACTGATTTTATTTATATCAATTGATTCACACTCACTCTTTATATCCAAGGATGTACACTCCCAGTATAAATAAATGTTATCTATCTATCTACGTTATATAAGAGGATAAGCAATATGTAATATTACATTATAAATAACTTAATGCAATATAAACTTTAAAAAACTTTATATAATTTTATTGTATAGAATCAAAAGGTTACGTACTTTATACATTGGTTCTGAGAAACGTTATACTACACTATATACTATTATATCCTTGGTATCAAAACGTGAAAGTGCATACTTTTTGTTATTCCAGAGTCTTGTCAATTTTAAAGTGCCAGTAGCACAATAGACGGGGAAAATGAAGGTTGTCGTTAGAGGTATCCTGAAAATAGGTGCGGCCGTATCAGGATGCTTCGATTGACGTGAATACGTTTCAAATCCATCATCGTCGTTCGTGACAACGAAGTTGAATGCACCTAAAAAAAAGTTGAAAATTTTTGTTATATTGGACCACGTTATAATCAATAAACATTGTTTGGATATTTACAATGCTGACTACAATTTTGTTAGAAAGCAGTACAAGTATTGCTTTTTCGAAGGAAATACAAGTATACCAAAATATCGCACATAAAATACAAAAAAAAAGAGAAAGTGAGTATTAAGAGGAAAAATGTCTTAAAAATTTCTAGTTTTATGCTTTCACTTGGTAGTAATTGCAGTATTTCTCTATAAAATAACCCCATAAGATTTTGAAGAGGGATTGCTTTTTCGATTTGGTCCATTGTGTTTCATCAAACGTCTGTGAAATGAGAAAATTTCAACCATACAGACGCCTAAAAGTATTCTTTTGATATTTAAATTATAATTTTCACATAAAACGTCAAAATAAGCAAACTGGTGATGCGTTAATTAATACGTATATCTAATTAGTTAAGAAACGAAGGAAAGTTTTAGGAACCCACGCAAGCTATACGCAATATGTATCAATTTCTCGAAATTGCTATATCAGTTTACTCCACGTATTCACATAATAAATCACTATACACCAAGAAATTCGATATTCTGTTTACAGGAAGAAACAAATATGTACTTTTTCTCGCACGAACCGAGCATTCGTAACTTTTTAAAGTAAAAGGAAGATCTCAAATAGACGAACGCGTGAAAAAAAATAACAGTTTTAACAACCATTATTATAAACAAACAGAGACACATATAATGAATAAGGGGAGTGAGGAAAATGGTGAAACTGTTTGAAGAGATGTATGCATCGAATGATCGTTTTACCGAAGGATTTCAACACACGTACACGTTCTCCCCGTGAAAGGACAGAATGGGGAGAAGTGTGTGTACGTCCGGTGAATATTTCAGAGGTTCCGCGATGAGTTCAGGTGTTCGCTCGTGTGGGAGAAATTGAATTGATTCGCATGATATTGTATAAAGTATGCATGTATCCGAGGCCGAATGAAAGGTTGTGTGTGTGTATACTTTTGTCGATGTAAGGCCCGACCTCGTTTCCGTCGTGTCGAACCGGCTTCATCGGCCCATCGATTTTATTCGTGGACGAATGAAAGAGAGCGCGGAACCGAGACGAGATGGAACGGTAGATCGACTGGCTTAGCAATAAAGGGTGGGAGAGAAGGCACGATGATTAAGGATATCAACTGACAGCGGGCGATCGTCGATATCGTATATACATTACGGTTAAGGTATTCGTTACACGTGTGCACTACTCTTTCCTCAACCGGGAACCCGGCACACGACTGATGGATATTTTCTCTCTGTGTGTAAGGCACATCGTGTGTTCGGCCCTTGTACAGATACACACTAAATGCGGTGGTCTGGATACCCCCGCTATAGAAGCTCTTTTCTCCATCTTGCCACGGAATCACGAACCTAATCTAGCAAACCGACACGAAAAAAGTGAGAACGAATCGAGGCTATTTGAGCCAGTGGCAGACAGGAGGCGTATGGATCGGTATATATCTGACGTTCATATGTACCGTACACACGCTCGTTCTGCCCATCAGGCATCTCTCTCTCTCTCTCTCTCTCTCTTTCCACTTTGCTCTATATTTGTGTGATCGAAGTGTGAGTATTAGGGTGGTCCAAAAAAAATGACAATTTTCTTCCTGGACACACGTTTAACGTCTTTGAAGTGATAAAAAAAAGATACAACACCGAATGCCAGCCCTTTAAATACATTTTTTAGAGGTGGCGATTTTCTATTTTTTATTTTCCACTTATGGTAGTCCGATGATTTCTGGCTATCCAAGATTTTGTGATGAAATTATTTGGTGTTTGTTCAGATTAATATGTTACGTGTCTTGTGTCCAAATTTTAATATCATTCGCTTGCTAGAAATTGAGATGTTAATTCTTTAAAATGAGAAATTTTAGCTATCTCTCATAAGCCTTGTGTTAAAAGTCATGATTCTTTACGATAAATATTTCAAGTATCTTTAAATTTGGCATACCTTCTAAGATTACACCAAAGAACGTTAATACAAATTTTGAATGAAATATCTTGGGAAAAATTTCGATCAATAATTTTGCTTTTACATTGCATGTTTAACCTAAAAGTTTGAACGCGCCCATTATCGGACCACCTTAAATAGCATTGGAAAACATTTTTTTTGCATTCGAAATTTTGTAGTTTTATAACGAAGTTTTTTGCATATATACAAAAAAGATCTTTTGTAATTTTTCGATAAATTGGCTCCCCTAAAAGTTATTCAAGAATAAAGTTGAAATTGTGTAAACATTCATTTTTACGCATGTAAATCTGTATAACACCCATGAAATATTATGATTTCTGTATTTAAATATTGCAAGTGGTACAAAATCATGTCATTCAATCTTTTCCTATTAAGAAAACTTATCTTTACTTCAAAAATGGCTGTGTAGCAGTATTATCATGTACAATATCATAATTTTTTTAAATAGAAAAATATTCAGATGAGTTATTTTTTAATATACTAAATGATTACAAAATTATTAGTAAATTTTTTCGCTGTATTAAAATTTCATACAGATGTATACTTGTAAAAGTGAATTTCTACACAATTTCAACTTTAACTTGAATAACTTTTGATAGAGTCAAATTATCGAAAAATTACAAGAAATCTTTTTTTGTAGAGCGTAAAATTTTTTACGAAAATATACTTAAGAGCATATTCACCACCTCTAAAAACTTTTTTAAAGGGCTGACATTCGATGTGTCATTTTTTTATCACATTGAATAAATTACACGTGTGTCCGCGAAAAAATAAAATTAGTCATTTTTTTTGGACCACCCTAGTGAGTACGCGTTCAACAAAAATAGAAAAAAAAGCTGAGCGACGAGGAAAAAAAATAACCTCCAATCAGGGGGATGTGAGCCAGGGGGGATGGAAGGTGAGAGCTGAAGGTGAAAAAGTGGTCGAATGTCCCTCAGTGCGGCGTCCCTCGAGTTTCATTCCTTCTATTTTTTCCTCCTCCTTCTTCTCGAGAACGACGGATGTATCGCGTTAAAAACGCTATACTATCTTTTCCTCTTGTTATCGGAAAATCTCTAACGTGCGCAAACATGAAAAACGCTGATGAACGTTGAGATAAAAAAGTTTGAGAGACTAACACATAGGGCGACGTATAGGCACACGAAAAACTCGTTATACCCTTATAGCATCAATAAAGGAAACTTGACACACAGACTCGGCCCAGGATTTTCTCCCCGACCCGATAATGGCTGAGAATAAGCTTTCGACGTGAAACAAAACTGATTCGCTGCGTAACGCTTCTTTATTTAATCTTTTTTTTCTGTTGCTTCTACGTTTTATTATTTATCCCTAGCTGGCTCTTTTCGGAGAGCACGTTGATGTCGTTTTTTTTTTATTTTTTTTAAAGGTGTATCCAGATGAATGTACGTATAATCTGTCTCGTCACTCTCTGCTACCCTCTTGTAAAAAATCGCGCAGTCCTTTGCACCGCGAGTCCCCTTACCATATTTTTCTTGTTCAGTCAGGGTCGAGAAAAGGGCGATATTAGAAGCAGGCGCATCAATTACCGGAACGAGCGATCTCGAAGCAGGAGAAAGAGAGAGAAGGAGGAGGACGGGCGAAAAAGAAGACATTAAAACAAGCGAAGCGTTTAGCCATGGAGAGATATGAGATTTGCTGCATGCTCGTGATGTTCCTTCCTCTCTTCTTCTCTCGTCTATTTGTCTTTCCTGCTTTCGGACGACGCGACGAAAGTCCGTATAATAATGACAGAAACGATCACGCCGGAACTTTTCCACTCTGGTTATCATGAGAAAGAGAGAGAGAGGAAAGAGGGGAAAGGAAAAAGGAAAAAGTCGGAATGATACTGGAAATCCTCCCTCGAGCCGTACGGAAAAGAAAAATTAAGTCCGGGGATAGTCAGCGAGGGAGATTTTCAGGATGTATTTGGTTCCCTGAACAAAAATCAAATGTTTCGATATCGCAATAGATAAGAAAATGGGGTATAAATTAGGGTGGCGAAAAAAGTGGGCTTATCCCGAGTTTTCAAAAAGGATAGTGATAAAAAAATGGAAGATTTTTCCTTTTTTTTGCCACGCGATTGTTCCACTCTTGAGTACCTTCATCGTGCTCTCATCTCAGGGATTTTCCAAGTTTTGCAGCTTCTTAAACTTCAGAATCCACCATCTACCCGTCTTCATTTACCTGGCAGAGCGGACTCATGGAACTGCGAGATTTTCCCTTTCTTCGTCACCCTCAACAAGCTATGAACTCGGCAACACTTTCTTCCATAAGTCGTTTAATCTTATAAACATTATGAAACGCTTCGCGAGTATTATTACTCGATGATCGAACAAAGCTGAAACTTTTTCAAATGAGATGAGAAAGACAGTGTGAGTTCTCGAGGCTCGGTTACACTCTGAATACCACATTGAGGTTCTAAAAAAAACTCATAACGAAAAGAAATATGGAAGCAAATGAAAGTTATTGTAATTCGCAAAATCTTATCTTTGTTTGTTGAGGTCGATGATTGGAAAAATCATGTAGAAGCATCTTGATAACGTGCAAAAAAGTGTCATTTTTATTAATAAAAATTTTGAAATTTAAGGTATTACTACCGAGACAGTATGTTCAAAAATTTATTCTATAAATGTAAAATCGTCACTTGAAATTTCTTGAGACAGAATGTATTCAAAAATTGCACAGATCTTCTTTGTCTATGCAAAATTTAAAAAGGCTCTACCATGTAGTTGTTTAGATATTAATTTTTTTAATAGCTAGTTTTAACATGGGCTCTTATGGAAGATTC
This sequence comes from Cremastinae sp. A BG-2022a, assembly GCA_030522545.1. Classification (NCBI taxonomy): domain Eukaryota; kingdom Metazoa; phylum Arthropoda; class Insecta; order Hymenoptera; family Ichneumonidae; species Cremastinae sp. A BG-2022a. The sequence continues at coordinate 22,928 of JAPYYW010001510.1, forward strand.
GAAAAAGCAACGATTTTCAATCAATAATATCTTGATTTCTAGATAGTGAAGCTTTGTAAAATTTGAAATACACATTTTCACATGGCATTAAAGAAGATCTGTGTAAATTTTTAAGAAAATCTCTCTTAATACGGTTTTGCGGTTGTATTACCTGCAAAATATAACTAAATATAAATAAACTGCAAAACGTTTAACTATAAATTAAAAGTTCCTGATGTTGAAGCCTTTTAAAAATTCGCACAGAGTTTTATAAATCGAAGAAGCTTTATTTAATTTTTCCAAAATAAATTTATCGTAAAATTTGTTTGCAGTTTGGTAGGTTATATAGTAAGCATACCTCAACTAGAGTAAACTTCAATTTACATTGTGTATTATTCTTTGGTCAATTTGCAACAACTTTTATTTGAATTTGTAAACTCGTAAACTTGTTCGTAACACTTTGTTCGTAACACTTTGTTCGTAACAAAACTAAGAGAAAAAACCATCAGCTCAATCCTAGGACTCCAAACTATCTGTATGAGACAAATACCTCACTCTGGGGTTACACTAACCCTAGAACTTTAAATGGATGTTGCCGACACTTTATTTATGCTACGGAGATTTAATTTTTTTTCATTTAATCGTTGAAGTCCTGGAAAATGAAATGAATTACTAAAAATAAAAGATCTATTTAATTTATCGGATAAAAATGATATTGAAAAATGGTTTGGAAAATCACTGTACAGAGGGTCCTAGGGTTAAATTCGTTAACATATTACAAATTAGACACTGAGTCGCAAATTTATCTACTTTAAATCCCTTTTTTGTCACTTTGAATGACATAATCGCGGAAAATTAGCTCTTCCAATTCTGGAAAATTGAATCAGGAAACAGAAGAGACAAATTTCAGAATTATCGCATCATTTTCACGTAAATAATTCAATTATAATGAAGCTTGGACAGAAGAATCGTCATTTGCATAACTAAAATTTTATGCCGTTGTAGAATCAGAATCATGCCCGGAGATACCGGAAATATTTGCTAAATCGTGTATCTTCTCATACGTATAAAAGGTGAATGCTTTACCGTTCCAAGATCCACGACGTGTACTCTCACTCTGGCTGCTCCGCTCGCCGTTCTCCCTACACTGTTGTAAAGCTAAGTATTTCACCTGCATTCGAGAGACGACTAATGTGCTCGCAATATATTTTTGAAAAGTATTCCGGAGGCAATTTTGTACGAGAGCTTCACCATGGATATTTCTACTGGGTGCTCTCGCATTTCTCGTTCCTTCCTTCTTCTCCGTGGAGAGCCATTATTATTTCCAGCTAGCATTATTCACGATGCGCGCATCTGCAACCGAGCTCTCGCTCTCTCTCACTCTCCCTTTCTGGCTCAATCTTCCCACTCCCTCACTCTGCACCGTAACCTATACCGTTTGCTTCCTTTCTTACGAGCAATCGATTATCGAGTTCCATATAGAAACACGACGCCAAAACGTGAACCACTATCTTCGGCTCTTCTTCCTGAATTTTCTACTCTCGTTGTCGCGCATATAAGCATGCAAATATCGGTTGACCAGATTCTTCAGGATGTCTATCAAAAATGTCAATTGTACCAAATTATTTGTTAAGTTCCGAGCTACAAAATCCACACAAATGGAACAAATTCGAGAATACTATTCCGCACCCTTATTTTCAAATAGTCATTGTTTTTTATAAAAGTGATTTCTTATATATTACTATTTACTTACTATATTTATTATGGTAATTGTTTATATTCATTGTTCCATTTCAGTCCCTTATTTATTATATTTATTATCACCATTATTTATATTCATTATTATATTTATTATATTACATATATTTTGAAATTCGAAACAAAAAAATTTTAGATTACGGGCCTTTTACACTAACTATTGACGATAAATATATCCATAGAACTTTAATCGAATTTCCACTATAGTAATATGCCAAGTATTGACAGGTTTTCTCACATTAGCAATAACAACAACTATAATAAAGTTTTAATATTATTACTAAATATAATACTATGAATGATTTTAATTATTACCGCTGAAAAATCAAACTATTCGTTAAGTATTCTTATTGCAATAAATTAGTACTCTCTAATAGCATAGTTTAAAAAAACCATGAAAAAGTGTTCAACTTGATTTGGAAGACATCCTTAAAGAGGTCGTGCTGATATGAGTGTTATCAGATAAAAATGCTTTATTTACAATACATTTTTCACCTAATTTCTTTTATTGTTAACCTTTCGTATGAACACTATATTTTTCGATACACGGTGTGTACACTGGGTCTTTTAGGGAATAACAGTCGATTTGTCTCAGTGTTCTAGACTTTTGAAAATTCTGAGTTACTTTTTGAAGTGTATACTACATGGCCCGATACTTGACAATGTCAAACGTTTAAAATGGTTATTAATAAAAATTGAAAAATATTTTAAGAAGCAGAAAAAACGAAATTTCATTTAAAAATTCGTAGTTTTATACTAAATAAATATTAGAAAAAAACGGTTTTAGGTTTTTGTAGCTTAGCCTATTAGCTTACAAAAAAATATAGCGTATTTGGTGTAGACTCTAAAAAGTTATATTATTTACGATCCTGAAAGTGGGGAATATTTTAATGAAAAAATAACGGACATATAAATGAAATATACTAAAAAGTTTTGTTTTTAAGATTTGAGTCTATTCAAAATAACTAAAATATAATCAAATTTTATGAAACATTTACTTTAGTTGTGAAAAAAACTGAAAAACTATGAGAAAAAAACAAAAAAACTGTATTGAATTACTTTAAAAAATACTGACGCTGTGTGGATACTGACCTTTTTAGGAAATGGGAGTGATTTGCACTGGGCCTTTAATCTATCTACTACTATCTAGATTTTTTAGGCGAGCTAGCCGAAGGCCACCCTTTATTCATAAGTGAGGAATTTAAGTTTTAAATTTTGACTGTTCCTTCAAAGACCCAGTGTACACACGGAGGGTTATAAATATTTAAATATAAAATGCCTAGAATATTAATTAACAGGTAATTAAAAAATTTTCGTTAAAAATGGTCAATTGTCTAGTGAATACAAGCACGATCTCCTTAAATTTGTTCTTCTTTTTGCAATGAGATTACTTGCTGAGGAATCAAAGAATTTCCTATATTTTATGAAAACAAGAGCACACATTGGAAAGAAATGAAAACAAATAGGCAGATAAACTCGAAATAGTCGCGTTCTCCCACTCGGTTTCCTCACAGCAGTCGGTTTTATCGATTTTGCCCAACCCGTTTGTCCACAGCCGATCAGTCAAATAAAAAACATATTGCAAGATAAAGAGCGAGAGATCTCTCACGCGTTTTGTGCCGGTGCGCAGCAACGAGTCAACAAAACCAGTCGCCTCTCAACCACGTATAGTTTGCCGAAATACATAGCAATTCGCTCTCACTCTCTGGTTCTCTATCTTTTTCTCTTCACAGACGATAGATGATGGGGAAGTGCCAGCACACAGATTACGAGGAAATTTTGGAATGACAAGCTTCCATATATAGCTCGATGGGGTCGATGAAAAGCTTTGTTCCTCGTGAATTTTCAAGGGGTTTCCGAGTTCCACCATTTCGCATCATTTTCACTGACAAATGAAACACGCTTTTTTTCCTTCTACATTCTTTTTATATTTCAATAATTTCATAAAGTTCAAATTTATGATGAAAACATACTCGATGAAAAGCTTTGTTCCTCGTGAATTTTTAAGGGGGTTCCAAGTTCCACAATTTCGCATCATTTTCACTGACAAATGAAACACGCTTTTTTTCCTTCTACATTATTTTTATATTTCAATAATTTCTTTTTATATTTCAATAATTTATAAATTTCATTTATAAATTCAATCGATAAACAAACGTTCGTATGATATGGCTGATACCAGTTGCGATTTAATACTCATGGTTGAAGCAGAGTATATACGAGAGTTAGAGTAGCGTGCGTTGTATGGATATAATATGGAGTGAAGAAAATTTTACGATGGACGAGCAGTTTTTTTTAAAGCCGATTAATAGCAAATACGTTGAAGGGATTTTCGGAAGATTACTTAAATTGTTCCCTAAAATTTGAGAGATATATCCAGAAAGAAGCCACCCCTATAAGAAAGTAGAAGCAAATTGAAGGATTTCAGTGGAAAATCTTATAATATAACAAGAGAATAAGGTGTACAGGAAACTTTTTTCCAAAAATATTTATCAAAGTTTTCAATTTTATATTTTTCAATGTATAAATCGTATATATTGCTCTTGTTGCCAGTAATCTACAGTTGAGAGGAAGTATCAGGTTGTGAGTAAATTTAAAAGCCGAGGACTTTGAAAGTAAAACGTTTAGATGTAGAAAATATTGACCCTTTTCTGGTATCATCATAATTTAATTATATTTGAACAAAAGATAGAGATAATAACACTAAATGTCATTAGTGCACAAGACTATTTTTATTAAATTTTCATTACGTTTTGCTTTTTAAAATAAGTTGTGATCAAAGAAAGAAAAATCCTTCGTTCAATCCCGAGCTGTACTCACCTGCTAACAGAAAATACTTTGTTTTTTATTTCCGATATTATTGTTAGAAGTTATCGCGTCTTCCGAAAGGTTACTTTTTTTCAAGGAGCCTCCGAATAAACGAAATTTTGAGGGTCAAAGGTCCACATTTCAGTCGGAGGCGCGACGTAAGCCTTTTATGGAGGGCTGTCCGGCAATCCCCCCCCCCCAAAAAAAAGTTTGCTGACAATTTTTAACAATTTGCAAATGTAAATGTTACTTTGTAAATGTTACTTTTTAATACACGCAAATATCTAAATAAGATAAAATATTTATTAAATAAAAAAATATATACACCACCGCTCAAAAGTATTTGGCCACCTAGTACAATATATTTTGTAAAAGTTTGATTGAGTGAAACTACTTCATAATTATTTTAACTGTTTACTAGCAATTTTTAGACATAACAATAATGCAGATTTTAAATTTTGGACTCATCTATGTGCCCACCTTTATTTTTAATGACAGCCTCACAAAGCTTCGACAACCTAACTACAAATTTTTGCGACTTCAAAGATTAACTTCGAAGAAATTCCGACAATAACACTATTTTGGTTTTATCACCAGGAGTTGGCAAATAACAATAATCTGTTTACGATTTTACCATAGATAAGTATTTTGCGTTGTTATACAAACAATGAAACCTAATAAATGATTTTTTTAAATGTATTGTTTGTAACTTAAACAAAATGCAGGTGGTCAAATACTTTTGAGCGGTAGTATATATAGCGAAGATGTGTCTCTTTTCGTCTCTGAAACCCACGTAACTACTTAAGGTAGTACAACCGAGACAGTCTATTCAAAAGTTTGTCCTTATGTGTTAACTTGATGTAAAATCATCAGTTGAAATTTCTTGAGACAGAATTTA
>JAPYYW010001511.1:0-90889 GCA_030522545.1 Cremastinae sp. A BG-2022a
TGTGATTTTTAAAGATTTTTACAAAACTAAGCGAATGGCGTTGGAATCACGTTAATTCATCAATTTTTTAAAAAGTTATGACGCCTTGAAGATTTTTGATAAAATGGAAAGGGGTATACCTTCAAAAATTGGTAAAATTTTTCAAATTTTTATTTTTCGATTTTAAGACCTTATTTGATCGGAAATTTTTTGTAGATGACGAAAACGCTACTTATTCGGGGCGAAATTGAAGAATTCATATAGAATAAGCCAAAAAACTGACTTTTGGGTCAGTTTTTCTATAACCGCGAGGACGCGAAGCCTGCTAGTATATTAATAAGATTACTCCAGTTTTTCGATAGCTAAATTTCAAGTAGCATTATCGATAAAACAAGCGAAAATTATCCCAATAAAGTGTATTCGATATAAGCCAGAGTCTTATGAGAAACCGTTAGCATGCACTCTTTTATCGAAAAAAATATATATTTAGAATGAATTTAAAAACAATCTAAAATGTCTCACGTGTTCATTAGCGTGTAAGGTTTAATTATTTTCCATAAAAATATATGGTAATCGAAGTTTTCATTGAATTATTTAATGATAATATCAGATACGACACTTACACGTGAGTGAATGCAAGTCAAATTACAACCTAAAAATGAAAATTTCTTTTTAACCATATATGTGTATTACATCAATATTTTACATTTCAAAATTAGTATATCTGGTAAAAAAGATTTATTCAATCTTAAAAGTAATTTATTTACGTCTCATTTAAAAATAAGCCAAATAGTGTCTGATTTGACTAGCAAATATCGCTAATACCTCCTTAACGGTTGAAGTCTATACTTTTAAACAATTTTGATAATTGTTCAATGAAACAATTGTCTTATTAATTATAAAACAATAAAACTTATTTCAAATTGTTTTATTAATAACAAAACAATGAAACTATACTCGCAAAAAAAAAACAAAAAAAAAACAAAACAATCAAGCAATACATGCACGCCGTCTAGCGTAAATCCAGTAGTTTCCTTATCTCGCGCCTTATTGCTTTCTCGTCGCCGCACGTTATTGACAAAAAAGAATAAAGAAACGAGTGAGATCTCATCTTTGCGTGAAAAACCCGGTGGATGCTCCCATCGGTGTTCGTGGACGTAGGTAAAAAGATATAGCAAAAGGAGCGAGTGCGTGTCGTGTACGGTATATTATAAAGTTGTAGGAGAGATGTAGCGGGGAGCACACGCATACTGCAGGAATGAGAATTCACGAACGCCCCGAATAAGGCGCAACAGTCTTGTATTCGCTGCGTACGGTTTATTATATTGTCGGGACGAAGATTTACGGTTCTCGGCTCGTTGGAATATATCTCGACGCTCGTACTTTTTTTTTTTATTCCGAGCGTTTCGCGATTCGTGCATGCGCCTCCGAGTGCGAGAAAAACGGAAGGGACCTCTTCTGTGAGAGCCTCCTCTCGCATTGTTTCGACGCGATTTCCACAAAACTTCATGCGACTGTGGACGCTCTGTCGCGGTTCGAACACAGTTTTCACGTCTTCAAAAATTACCGAACCCTGAGAAAAAAAAAATTTCGGTCGCTGTATATATATACATAAATATTCGAAAAATATCGCTGTTTTGACATTCACGAATTTCTATTCAAAATTGGACATTTTTAGTGTAATTCATTTCACTTGATGCGACAGCACGTTTTTTTTTCAGGATCAGGAGAATTGTCCACGAAAAAATACTATTTTTTTCGCACAGTTTGAAAAAAATTTTAGGATTTTTTGCAAAGTATTATTTTTATTATACAGATATAAAAATTTTCATGAATAAATATTTTTCAAACTGGTGCCACATTACGAAAAAAATTACTGTTTTTTTTCGTACACTTTATTGAAAACGTTTGGGAATTTTTTACAAGGTATAATTTTGATTATAAAAATACAAGAATTTGTATGAATAATTGTTTTCCAAACTGTTTGCTACAGTTTGTTGCTACAGTTTTTACAGTTGCTACAGTACATAAAATTCTCTGTATATGCATGAAAAATACGTACTTCCACTTGCCCTGAGGACAAATAAAAAAGTATATGAGATTAAAAAAAAAATCTGTTAGTAAATTGATAATACTGTACATCTTTTACACAGTAAAATTTCAAGATATTTCCTTAAAATTTTTCTTACTTCATTTTTAAATCAATGTTCAAGGTGCCAATTTACAGTCCGTACCTAAAATACACAAAATTTGAACGAGAGTCCTGTATTTAACGAATATCGAACGTGAAGAGTTCATCTTGTTCTGAGATCGCATGGCCTTAAAAATCTCTAAAAAAAACAGAGAGAAAATAAAATGATGTAGATTTTCGTTATTATCGCAGAAAATGATTTTTCTCGATCCAATATGAATATTATCGCAGGAAGAACGAAGGAATTATGTGTATCTTCGTAGGCGCTCGCGTCGATAGGTAGATTTAAGCGCAGAGACAGCGAGCTTCACGCTCCGGCGAGTTTAACACCGTGACGCTGATTTCAGGACGCTTCCTCTCATTTTTTCTCGGTGCTCGCTCGTTTCGAAAAGTTGGAACGATCCGTACTGATGGAAGATAGAAAAAAAAACGCGCAGAGGAAGAGGAAAACGAGGGGGGGAAAAAAAAGAGCATCAGAAACGGGGAAGCAAGCTCGCGCGCGCGATAACTTGAATAAAATAAATAAATTGAGCACGTGTGCGTGCACCGAAGTCGCGATAACTGCCGGAAAAGAAACCCGGCGGTGGTGTGTCTAATATATGTAAGATTAATATTAATCGTGAAAGCAGGAGCGCAGCTGCAACGAGACCGCGCTCGCTGGCGTAATTAGAAAAAAAAACGAAAAGAGAAGAAAAATAACGTCGAGGAGCTTTACCGAGCATGAGCGATTACGAACCGATAGCCGTTATGGTCATTATTATTCCCCCGAACTATTCTTATTATTTTTTATTTAAAAGCAGACGCAACAATGCGCGCCCGTGAGAAGAGAATACCGACGCGATGCTTCTCGATCTCCGGCGTCGCGACTGAATCCTGATTTATCATCTTCATTGCTCTCTCCCTCTCTCCCTTCAGCTCTCTCTCTCTCTCTTTATTAAGACTTTATAAATCAACTTGGATTATCCCTAATTACTTTGTAATTGGATTTAATTAGCTGATAAAAAATATCAAGATTCGTCTCAGTTGCTTCCTCAAAATGAATCCGGGATAATGTTCATTTTGTTCATTTATGACGCGAGAATATTATGCGGTCGCTATACATCTTTGAATTGTAAGGTAAACGTCACGATGGTTGAACATATGTTCCAAAAGTTAGACAATACCCCATTACTACATTAGTAATTAACCGAGAGTAATTAACAAATAATGTAGCCGTAGAAGAATGAAAATTTGTATTCTATACAGTGCTTGCTCTCAATAAGGGCTCCAAAATGCCCAAGGGGAAGAATTCCGGTACCCTCACTAGGGTACAAGCCAAAAAACTAATTTTTGCATCAGTTTTTTTAATTTTTTAAATATTATTAATTATTGTATTGCACCCCGAATAATGAGCATTTTTAAAATTGAAAAAAAAAAAATTCAAACAATTTTCAATGCGTGATAACTTTTATAAAATGATTAATTTTTCATATTAATAGAATTTGTATTAATATTTAATTTATATTTCGTTCTCCACATTCAACGAAAGAATTCAAGCTTACAACTAATTTTTATTCCCAGTATACAGGAAACTTTGAAAAAGCCTTAATTCCGCGCCAGTGTGTAAAATAAAATAAACACGGAAATTGGTTACACATTCCGCACGCGAAGCTGCACTCGAAAAGCTCGCTTTCCAAGCAACCATTGAACAAAAAAAAACCTCTTTCAACAAGTTTTTAAGATGGTCCGTCGTTTTCCGGAATTCCCTGGTATATTTCGCGGTTTTTAACTATATAAGCGAATTTTCTTAGCGAAAAAAAAAGAATATTGCTGCGTTTGGATCGGAGGTAGAGCGAGACTGGAAGAGTCTTCTAAACGGAGAATAAGGAAGGGGAGGCAACGGGAGAAGAACACGCGCGCGTCGGGGAAGCAGTCTTGCAGAGTGCCGCTGTTAGCGCACCGCACTATGACTAATTGCGAGCTCCACTCTTTTTTTCCCCCCTGATCTTATTGCTTGAGCTCTGGGTCACTCTATCGTCCGCATATTTTCGTATTTTTTTTGTTTCCCTTGCTCGAAATGGCCGATGCAATCGAAAATTTCAACTCTTTTCGTCATCAACGGTGTAAAAATCAACAGAAGAGAGTCCACGGGTAACGTCTGTAAAATCACGCGAGATTTATCCCGCCTCGGACTTTTCATTTAGGAGGAACTAATTCGTCGCTTCCGTCGTTCCTGCGAACACGCTCCGAGGAAAAATCCCGGGCGGGGGACAGCCCCTCACCAAGGCAAACAGAGCGTTCAGAGGCGACACGACTCGCGTTGGCGTAAAAAAGTACCACTTGTTATGGCCGGTAGAAAAAAAAACCAAGTATATACCCGCACGAAGAAAGCTGGCAGGTCGGAAAACAATCGTATTTTCATGCTACCGCGATACCGCGTAATTGGAACTTCCGTATATTCTATGAAAAAGATAAATGTAAATAAAACATCAACGGTGCAGTGAATATTGATAAGTTCAACGTCACAATATATACTGTGAACATCTAAAAGTATCTGCCATCTTGATTTCTGTTTCATTGTCAAGAGTTGCATTCATTTACCTCGATGCCTGAGCAATATTTTTTAAAATATATGAGAATTGAATAAATTTTTCACCATTTTTCAAGTGTAAGACTACATTTTTTTTGCCAAATTTGAAATCGTTTTTCGCACGATGGTTCAAGAGCTATCAAGCTCCAGAGTTGTTAAGATTTGGCATTACTTCTTATGAAGAATTTGTACATTTACCCTAAATATAAATTTAAAAATATTACATTTTTGTTGATTTTTTGTTTATATATTCGTATATAGTATAGTGTACATTTTTATAAACAGTCATTTTAAATCGATTTATTACACCTAAGACTCAAACATTTTTTTTGACAACCAGTGGCATCTGAGTTTTACGAATTGAACATCATTTACTTTTAGCTGGGATCGTCTGATGCCACGTACATCCTTTATATTTGTAAATTTTTATATTTTCATAAATTTTGGCGATACACTATAATTCTTGACCATTTAAAATTTCGATAAAATTTGAAAAAGTAAAGTTTGAAAAAATTTTCATCAAATTTAAAAAGGATTTAGTAAATTTTATCAAAATAACCATAAAAGAAATGCATGAACTAAATTTTACAGCGATATCACCGTTTCTTGTTTATATTTGTCCAGAACAATGAATTTCCCATAAGAAACAATGTTATAACTATTTAAATCAGAATTTAATAATTATGTAACCGTTTAATGAATTATTTTCAAATGTAATAAAATATTACACATATATTGTAAAAGAACATACAAAAAATGTAACTGCTTGTCACCGTTTTTTAAATCACTCCAATTAATCCTTAAGGTAGTTGTCTCGTCGACCTGACTCAGGTGGGCCTTGGTCTCCCCCAACGTTCTACCGTTAATTAATCGTCGAGCGAAATTGGCCATTCGAGAATTCATTCCTCTTTTTTCGCCGCGAGAATTAATTTAACGGCCTCGTTAAAATTTTTCCGGTATCCCGCCGCGAAAGTGTATAGAGTTCCGGAATCGATAAACTGTTACAGACGAATACACCCTTAATAAATTAAAAAATACTCCTGTACGAATAAGTTCGGTACAATAAAAATTAAAAAAAAAACGCGATTAGAAAACGCAGCACCGGGGAGAAATTTTTAAAAGTATTCTAAACAGCCAGGAAGTTGGAAATGCATCGAGATAAGGATCGTTATTGTAATACAAAACTGTGAGAATGATTTAATCTCTTCCGTCATAGTAAAAAGCGTTTGGGCGGATTCTCGGGGGCGTGAAATTAAATAAATGATTTTACGGGCGTAATGGAAGCAGAGCTTTACCGAAAATTTTCTCAAAAATGCATTCGTCCGTTGCACCCGGACTTGTGTCGTGCTTAGCGCAGCAACAGTCCCCTTTCGCTCCTCCCTAATTAGTTTTCACCTGTTGAGACGAATTCTCGCGGTGAATATGTATAAAATCCGCCGCAATAAGACGTAGGGAGCCAGAAAAGTCCGCTTCCAGATCTATTATGTACAAGTTTACATATAAAAATAATACATATAAATGTGCCAGCAGTACGTAATGGACGGAATAAGAAAAGAGTTGCGCGCGAGTATACGAAAAGCGGCAGAGCGAAGCGACTAAATCGGCGTGCCATGTTTCCGGCGAGCCGACTCTCTCTCTCTCTCTCTTTCTCTCTTTCTTTCTTCACTCTTTGCTTGACTCGCACCGCTATCGCTCTTTTTTCATCTCATTCTCACTGGAAAGCTCTCGCTATGGTCGATGGAACCAGAATGTTGACAAAATCGACTCGATAGTGCAGTTTTGTGATGAAAAATCACGTGATTTTCACGTGAAAACAATCAATTTTTAATATTTTGTGGAAAAAAAAACGTAATTCTTTTAATTGATTGTAATTTTTTACGAGCTGTCTAGGTCTATGGCTTTTTTCACAAAAAATAAATAAATGAAATATTATTTTTAATATTATTTTGTCAAATAAATGAAATATTATTTAAATGAAAGATTATTTTGACACGAGTTAAATGAAATTGATGAAACCTCTTAGAATAGTTTTGAGAAAGATACGATATATGTATATATGACAACTATATTATATACTGATTAATTCTTAATTGATTATTCTTTATTTAGATCATTTAGATTTTCTTTTAATTTTTCATACGAAATTGTAAGATAAAAGGCTTATAAAAATGAAGGTGTACGCATTTTATACTTTGGAATGTTTAAAAAAATTCGAGCTATTTTTGAATAAATCGTACAAATTTCTGTACATTTTTGTTTGCAAAGTGTAAACTAATGGATATTAATTCGAGAAAAAATGCGCATTCCCTCTTCGCACGACTCCAAATCCTATATATTTTAAATTGATCAACGTCAAAAATTCACGCTAATTATTGACGCTAAAGTTTGAATGCAATTTGTATATATAAAGAACAGACAAGAATAGAACTGTATTAATTGGATTTTTCGCTCGAAAGTTCTTTTGCCATTACCTTGGAGAGAGTCCGACGAGCGGTCTTCCCGTCGGCGGAGACGGGAATCGAACCCGCGCTGCGTACGGCAACGAGCAACTCACGGTTAATCGTGCACCTGCCCCGGTGATCTTGCTACCTTTTACCCCTCCGAAGACACCTGCGAAACACTATCGCGAGCTAGCCTCCGCGCGTCTTCTCCTGTCCTCGAGCTCTTCGGCTAGAGAGTCGTCCAACACCTGTTACGCACGCGGACGCGTTCGATTTAAGTCGCGACGCCGCCGAGCTCGATCGGCCTAGCCCCGTTTTGCCTTGCTCTTCATCGAGAGCGATCTCAATTTCTCCCCTGACCACACACATAATTTTCAATTCAAATCCAATTGATTGACTCTTTCATTAAAAGAACGAAAAAAATATTAAAATAAGTATAAAATTCATTTATGCAATTATTACGTCAAGACAACATTATTTTTTGACTCTAAACGAATAAGTATATTATATTTTATAACGAAGAAACATACATCGAAACATTTCATTTCAAATAAAAAATTTATTTATTAAATTGAAACAATTTTTTTTAAATTCGAAGCTAACTATATATACAATTATTTTAACTTCTATCTGAAAAAAAATGAAAAAATATTGAATAGAATGATGAAAATGTTCAATGTAAAATTAAACATTTATTCACATACAGTGGTCGAGAAAAAGGGGTCTCAACTTGAATGACACTGAATGACTATATTATGGTATACTTGAAATAAAAACGAAAATACATTGAATCGACGATAAAATATTTCATTCTAAAAACCAAAATACATTCATAAAACCGTCAAAAAAATATATTTCCACTCGAATGTATAACTGAATAACTGGTCAAATTGTCATCACTCGAAGAATAAAAGTATCTTATTGATGCATGAAAAGAATTTTGTATTAAAAATTACTATACCATATTTTTGTCATACTGTGGTAAAAGTTCAGCCATTATTAAAATTTTTCATTCAAAATACCGAGTGATTCTTTTAAAATAAAAATTGCAAAAAGAATTGCAAAGAAAAACTAAATGAAACAGCAGTACGAAAAATTTCGAAGTAATGTGCACAAAATTGAAATTTCTACAATACATATATAATCGGCTAAAAATTTGCGCAATGTAGGAAAGCGATGGCACATGTGTCAGGTATATGTTTAGATCGAGGCTCGTCAAAAAAGTTTGATCGAAGGAGGGAAAAATATGACGAATCGCTCGGGTCGGTTGTTGTTACCAAAATAATGCTGATGCTCCCAAGAATAGCTCATTTTCGCTCCGGCGAGTGTTTACGTGTCTCGCAGCAGTTCCGATCACTCGTATAGAGCGTGTCTACAGACGCAAGGGATTATAGGCCTTGCGAATGAATTTTGTACAAGTAGTCCCCGCCGTCTCGGAAAAATGTTTGCTCTGCCAACGAGAATTAACGCTGAAAATTCTATCCACGGGTGACGATGACGCACCGCTGCTCGTATAGGATTCTCACCGATATTTTTATTGTCAAGGATAGATCCGAAAATTTAATTCTCTATCGACTTTTAAAAGCAATATATTTTATTTGCTCATTACATTCATTATTGCATTAATAAACATCGATGTTGATAAAATATCGTAAAGGTAAACATATATCTCAATATAGTTGAAAATCTTAAGAGTTTTTCCACTTCACTTTTATTTTAAAGGTATTCAAACCAAAAAGCTGCTTTAATTTTAGATCAAAATTATATTCTCTGATATTTAAGCGATTCAAAACCCACGATATGTCTTAATTTAAAACAATATTTATGGTTAATAAAAGTACTCAAATTTATGAATATGCAGATATCTCAATAGTTGTACAGCTAAATAATGGACTTTGTACCTATAGTTTTCAAAACGTTTTTTTCAATCATTGAACTTCACGTAAACCATACTGTATATGGAAAGAATAATCAATACATTATTTATATATGAAATAAAAACTATTCAATTTCCATAGAAAGTATATATCTTTAAATTCTTGAAACATGTTCGAGTATGTTGGGACGTTTACCTTTCTTCATCATTCGTCATCATTTCGTTGTTTTTTTTATTGAACGACAGCAGTCCTGGAAATGCTGAGATGAATGAAAAAAAAGGAACGAGTCCGAGTGATCAATTCAATAAATTCGTCGTTACTTCGTTCTTACCGGGCGAGGATAAGGTCCGAGAGAGGAAAACGCGCTCAGAGTGTCGTTACTTCGTAAATCTGTTCTCCAGTGCGTGAATAAGAGATTAGACGTGGGAACGCGAGAGAAAGAACCGTTTCGAAAATAATTTCAGGACGCTCATAAACTGTTCGAGGAAGAGCCGTCGACGAGGACTCGAAGCTTTCGTCTGATCTCTGGGTCAGATTGGTCGCGAACGTCGCAACGCGATCGTACAACTTGGCGTGAGAACTTGACGCGTTTCTCGCTTTGTTACTTTGTTCAAGACTTCGCGGAAAGTCGCAAAAACTTTAGAGACAAACCGACTGGAAAACATTATTAAAAAACAGAAAGTACACAGCTCCTATTTTTTTTTCTTGAAGAAAAATAAGGAGGAAAAAATAATCGGGAGGTTCGAGAGGGATCGTAAACGAGCGAGGCAAGCTCCCGATCCCAGGATTTGCTCACGTACGAGTTGGCACCCCGTTGAGTATCCATCACTAGAAATACTATAAACGCTCGACCAGTTTGTTTCTCATTTTTTTCCACGTTTTTCTCCCTATATTCTCGTACGAAGCTCGGATATTCAATTTTTTTCTTACTCGTTTCCATTTTTTCTTCTGTTTCTGCATAAAGTGAAATAGATATAGGATGACCCGACCAATGTAAGAAGTTTTTATACGATCGTCACTTTATACGATCGTCATTTCTCTCATAAACTATAAATGTAGAATCATCGGATTGCCTTTTTATACATAATAATTTTCAAAAAACTGTGAAAGTTCGTCAAAGATTGTACTACTAAAAGGCTATAAAAATTTCAATTTTTGGTATGATTTTTTAAAAATATTAAAACACTGTATATATTCTTGCTAACGCCATTCGGTGCGACTAGAAAGGAGATACAGATTCAGCAACTCAATAATATAAAGAATATTTTGGAACAATGTAAGTTTCGATTTGTTTGCAACGCCCATGCACATTATATGCAACTCAGTTCGTAAAAAATTCCATGTTAACAAGTTCTTAAATTACTATTTTTTGTTTTTCTCTCTCTGGATGCAGCGATTTATCCTGATGTATGATCATTTACTATCTAAACTTGTTATTCTTTTAAAAACATTTTTTCTATACTAATTTTTTTCGTAATACATTTTTCGCGTTCATTCTCGTCCGTTTATTGCCACTTTATAGAGTGGATTGCTGGAAACGTAAACAAAGGTTGATTACTAAAAATATCGATTTCTGATTAAATCAGCAAGTAACACCGCTCTACATTTTTTAACCAACACACCATTGTTATTATTTTACACCATTTCCTTTTACCACTTACACATTTTGGTTAACACCGCGAAATTTTTTACAATGTAGATCTCGATTTGATGTAGAATTTTTTGTTAATATTTTTAAAATAAGAATCATAGCCGAAGTAACTTTTAGACGTCTATAATTATTCGGATGCTTACATTACACAAAAATTTTTACGAAATTATCATTTCGAAGTTCTGGACAGTAGTCTCCACATGATTGGGTGTATAAGAAAAGGTTAACATTAAGAATTTCTCGATAAAACAATAAGATCAATTGTAATAAAATTTTGACAATAGTTTAATGAAGTTCTTGCCTACATAAAATAACGTTAAATCCGTTAAATTCGCAAAACTCATATTCTCAACTTTTTGTTAAAAAGTTGATAATATTTAACCTGAGTTTGATCATACACGTGTATTAGCAATTTGAGCATATTTCATAAAAAATTTAAACATCTGTTTTATTTAAACAATTATATAAGAAAAATATTGTAGTAAACATATTGAATTTATTCTCTACAGATAATTTGCATTCATTATATACAAATATATTTTAAACAATTAGCAAAAATCAAATATACTTTTTAAAATTCATAATCAAGGCAAATGTATGAAATTTTCCATATAAGAAGCAATGATGAATCACAGCAACGTGAATTTTTATGACTTCCGAATCATTTAGAAAAACGATTTAAAAATTAACATGAAATTTTATCATACACTTATCTATAGAAACGACGTACAGAAAATAAATCAAATTCTCGCATATTAAAAAAAAAACATTTACCTATCCATTGGTCGAGTTAGCTCTTTGCCTTTATACAGAGGGACTTGGATAAAAGAAAGATTATTTTATACTTACAGTTTTGTAAGAATTGCACACAGCGAGAGTTGAATCGTGGCAGCGCGAGAGGCAAATGGAGGCAAACGCGCGTAGTCACGTGTGGTCCGTCCCGAGAGACGAATTGTCTCAGGTTTCCCCGTTCTGTTCAATTTGTACGTAGCGGACTCCGTGAGAGGATTTACACTCGTCCGACAACCCTTGGCCCTGACTTCTGATAATGAAAATTTACTTTTAGAGAGCGCCGCCGGTGCGCGCGACGGTGTATAGGAAGAAATTAGTTCGAGCACGACCTCGCTGAAATTTCGCCAATTTCTTCGCCGGCAGAAGCCGTGATAAATCCCCGACGATTGCGATCTTTGTCCTCGCGAATAATCTTTAACAGACCCGACGTAATTTGCGCTCGTTTCGACACTCGTAGACGAATCTCTCCCCGGACTCATTTTTTTCGCCTTCCCGCTAAACGAACACAAAAGAAACCGAAATTATATTTTTCCTTTTCGTTTCTTCTTCGTAAAAAAAATTCTTTTCGCTAATGTTCGTCCGGCTGTGTGTGCGTGCACGCTCTTTTTTAATATACGAGCAACAATGCGGCCGCTTTTTCTTTTTTAACATGTTTGAATTTATATTTTGCTGTTCTTTTATAGATGCATTATTCATATAACTTCGCATAATGTACTCTATGAAATCCAACTGAAACTCACTCAATTTAACTTTTGTCGAATTTCTATACGAATTGTTTTTCGGTAACGAACTACCTTGCAAGACCCGATACGTCTTATCCCGACACTTTATACCGGCGTACTGATTCCAAATTGAATCGAAAAACCGAACAATCAAGACCGTGTTTGGTTTTTGACTCGACTTCGTCGAATCGTCGAGGTATTCTCGAAAAATAAACAATTTTTTTCCTTGTTATGCTCGACGAATTTTTCCTTTTCTTAATGTTTACGATCACCGAACTGTTCTGGTATATTTGACACAAAAATAGTAGAAAATTTAGTTGAAAAGTTGTTCTCACATTATTAAACGTATAATAAGTTGTGATAAAAGTGATCTGAGAAAATTTGACGTGTTCGAGGTTCTCCAGACTGATTTTTCGAGAATCGAAAAGAGGAAGATATCAATAAAATTTCGAATGATTTTTTCGTGCCCTCGACGAAATCGACTTTACAATGGGTAATTCCTGAAAATGTTTGCAAAGCGAAATTAATGATTATAACATCAAAATCATTATTTCCAAAGCAGCACGTTGATTTTTTTTTGGTAGAGATTAGCCAAGTTAATTATCAATTACCTTAAAAGTTATCACGTGTCTTGACGATTTTTTCAAAAATCGAAAGACATGCCTCTTAAAAAATTCGTAAAATTTTTAGAATTGTTTTCAATTTTTGAAGCAACAACGCGGTCGCTTTTTCCTTTTTGACATTTTTGAATTGGTATTTTGCTGATCTTCTCGGCGCATATTTCATACTAACTTCGCATACTCTATCCAGATGAATCGATAAGAGGCCTCGTGTCTTTTTTATGTAGGATTTTTTTCTTTCATTCGACGGCAAAAACTGGTGCGAGAGATTGGCAACGGAGGGAAAATTCTGTATGGTTTTTCTCGCACTGGATTTTTTTCGAACGACGAAAATTCCTTAGAGAGGCCGTAAAAGTTGGAGCCCCGCGTTAACGTCGATCCATCAGGAGAATATACTCAGCCGAAGCGTGATAGCTCCTAGTCCGGAGCGATCCTCGCGTTACGCTCCCCGACTTGGATTTCTGGTTAATGCACCTGCATACTCCGTGGCCTGTGAACGACGGTGCGCGTTGCGGCGTCGTACCGCGAGCGGAAGCGGCCGGCTTAAAATCCTAAAACCCTCATTCATACAAATTTCAAAATTTATACATCGTGGTGCAATTAACTATCATATCAGAATAATTTGAAACATAGAGAATTTTATACGACAAATTACACTACAATGAATAGTACTGGTAACAATTTCGAAATTCTTAGGATATTTTAAGAGTGTATGTATGAGCATTTGATACATTTTTTATATTTTGTTCTTAAGTATATGAAAAAATGTTGTGCCAAATTTCAAATCGTTTTATTGAGTGATTTAAGAGTTATCGAAGTTCAAAGTTGTTGAGATATAACATATATTTTACTTTTCTTATGGAGAATTTGCATTGAGTACAAATTTTTAAATATGAGATTGTTGTGAATTTTTTAAAATAATATATTCGTAGCAGTGATCATTTTGTATAGACAAAATTTTAAATTTCAAATTGTTTAAACAATAAAAAATTTTTAAACTATTGATAAAATATGTTCAAGTTACTGATTGATTATTGCTCAAAATAAAAATTTGTTAAAAAGTCGAATTATTTTTTTGAATATCGCGAAAAAAAATAATTTTAATAATATAAATATTTTTTTGATATATTGCTGCGACTTTACTTCTACAACTATTTGTTTTTGATATTAACAAATTCTGTCACATTATTAAAATTGCATTTTATGGATCGTATTCAACAAAGTAATTAAAATATTCTACAAATTTCTATTTTGAGTGTACAGAGACCTCCCCTTTGTTTTTATCTTCGCCAAATGAGTTGAGAGAACTTTCCCCAATGTTTCCCCATGGCTTACTCCCCAAGAGTTGGGATTGGTAACTTGCAAATAAAAGAAAAGTAAGCAAAAGAAAACTTTGAATCCCCGATATTCTTTTGGGGAGGAAATGTGCTTGAAGCTCGATTTAACTTTCACCTTTCCTTATCTTTACGCCTGGGGAGGAAAGTTATTTTTTGAGCGTTTACCAAAGAGCTGATCAAAAGCTTCAGCTGTCGAAAATTTTGGTTAATACTTCTTTCTCATTGCACCGCTTCATTAATTCTATTAATTCTATTTTGAGTCTTTGTCTACTGAAATACACTTGCAGTAATACAAATGGCTCAAATAATTTATTTATACTGAATTTATACATATGAAAAAGCTACAAAAATTGGAATAATTAAAAAAATAATAACAAGTAGCAAAATTTTTATAATATTAAAATTTTTATTAAAAAATGATTCACCAAACGGTTTCAGAATTATCACGCTCTGAATTCTTAGAATTTGAAACGATGACATCATTGTCAAATTTATTTCACGCGTTTCGTGGTTTCCATACTAAGTTACAAAATCTGAAAACATTTCACTAATTATTTAATTTTTACCTACAATACCAAATGTAAAAATGTTTATAAAATATGCTTGAATTGTCAATTATAAATGATTGAACCAACAGAAAAAAAGTGACGAATTTATAGTGAAAATACGAGGTCCAAATTTCACAAATTTATTATGAAAAATAAACTGTTTTATTTCCAGGGACATTATTTCCAGTTTCTCCCTATAAAGAAGTTTACTTTGGTCTGGAAGACATAATCGAATTTCCGAATGTTTCTCATATTGTGCTGTGCTATTTGTTGATGTTTTTTGCACTCTCGATCTTTTCCGTTTTGCTTTCTCTCTCTCTCTCTCTATCGGGAATCGTCCTCATCATAAATCGGTGATTCTCTCTCCACGCACCGATTCATAAAGTTCTCGTCCGCGGTACGCTGAGCTCTTTGAGCGCTCCACTAACTCTGTCGGCGCTGTGCTTCGCTACCCAGAGTCGCTGACCTCGCTGAGAATCACCGGTGCGCATCGCCTCTCTCTCTCTTTCCTCTTTTCTTTCCTCCATCGACTTATCTCTCTTTCTCTGTTTCCCTCGTCTCCGCGTTGCTCCGACTTGCTGGCATCACCGCTCGCCTCTTTCTTCGTACTGTGTTTAACGACGAGGGAACAAGTGGCCGTCGCTGATTTTGAGAAATCCCTCGAGCAGTTACGTCTATACACATCGAGAGAATTCTTTTTTTTTTATTTAGTCTATAAATAACATTGTAGGACGATGGTGATAAAGTCGGACCGAGATAACGCTCTCCCTCATTTTTTTTCTTCCTCACAATCTCTTCGACACGTAATTTCGCTTTCTGTCCAAATTGTTGCTTTTTTTTTAGATTTTTCGACACGCGATTTCGTTTCCTGTCGATTTTTCAGATTCAAGACACGTGTGTGTGTTATTCAAAATTATGTCGTAATTATTCTGCGAACGATGTATTTTTGCGATAGGGAAAAATTTACGAAGAGAAGCGAGTTTTTCGTTCAATTATGATTTTTGAGCACGGGAATATGTTTTGGGTATTTTTTAATATGAAATTATGTATATTTGTATATTTGCATTATTTTGGAGACAAAAAACTGACGAGAAAATGGAGAATAATGCGTCGCGGAATTACGAGATACCTCGCGGGCATTCCCTTTGAATGCGAGGACCAAAGTTCTCTTTGTCTTGTTTCAATCCTCTCGCGCAAAGAAAGAAATCTCAATCGCGGATGGGTGAGGGAGTTTACAGCGCTCGATTACGAAATTTTCTCGCTGGAGAGAATATTGCCCGAGCAAGTTTTTCGCTAAATACGTATCATTGCCAGCAGGTTTTACAGTGAACGTGAATTTTTATACAATTTATTTTTCAATGAAAAATGTATTTCTCTAAAAAAAAATTAATTGTTGTGAGAAAGTAATAATTTTCGAAGTAGAAAATAATTATTTTGGTATATATACCCTTAGGTGTTTATAAAAATTGTTTTAAATTGTTTTAAATTATTTTTCATTATCCATATTATCGAAATTTCCAAACTGAGAATTTTCAAATTAAAAATATTGAGGATTTTCGTTATTACCACATAAAAAATAATAGTTTTTAGTATATGAAATGCTCTTGGTGTATATTGAGTAGAATTTTTTTCTATTTCTCATTGCCTGTTCGCTCAACTCTCATAATCCCGAAGGAGAGCATTGGTCGATAGAAATCAATCGATTCTCCCACGACACTCATCTCGCGGTTTCGCGTCCAGCGCTACCGACCACGCGGGAAAATTCCACGAAGAGAAGAAAAGGAGTAACACGAAGATAGGCGATAATCCGCGGCGAAGGGACGACCGCGTTTGCCCGACGGGAGTTGAAAAAAAAAATGGTTCCGGGCGAAATAAAAAGGGCTCGGGAGAGAAGGGAAAAAAAGGGAGTCGGTGGAAAAAAAATAATGCCTACGATTCCGGAGAATTTCCTTGCAGTCGGCTTATATTCCCGCGAGGCCTTCCTTTTCTTCTCTCGTCCTCCTCGCTCGATTTTTCTCTCATTTTTTTGCGTTATACCCCCGCGATTCGTATAGACTCGGTTTTCTGTGCTCTCGCCTCATCGTCCCGCGGTAACTCATCTTTTCGTAATAGAACGCCTGCCCGATTATTGTTTCGGTTGAATTATCGGAGCTTCGTCGCGCTGCGATCCTCCAAATGGTATACGGGAAATCATATCTTCCACGAAGCCACCGCGACGAAACGAGACCCCCGAGAAAATTTACTTCCGGACCACCCCGGTTACGACACGCGGTCCCGATACGCCGATTCTTCAACGTTTAATATATATTTGCACTTTCATCCTCTTCGTTACGTTTCACGTTTTTACACCGTTTCTACATCGCTTCGAGCCTCTGACACAACAAAAAATGAAAGGGCTGTACAACGAACACGTGATTTGACGATTCAAAGAACTTCATTTTTTAACAAAAACTCACTCCCTTTCATTTCTTCGTCTAAATTCATACATTGATGAAGTACGCATATTTAAGATAAACTTTTTTGCATTGATAATCATTTCGTAAGCTATGCAATTCCAGCAGAATTCGTTCGATACGTAAAATTCAGACACCGACTGTTTATGACAGAGAGTTGAAATTTCCATGTGTCTTACCTTGACTATTAACTTTTTCATTGTTGATTAAGAATTGATTAAGAAATGTTTTAATTAAAACGCCTTGCTATTGTTATCTGCAAAAAAAATAAGTATAAAATCCGTGAACATCTATTTAAAAAAGTGTTTAAAAAAATTATTTTTTTAATCTCAGATTTGAAAAATCATATTCAAGGTAAATGGACGAATTTCCCATACAAAACGATAACAAATCTTGGAACCTTTGAAGATCGATATCTCTTGAACTGTTTGATAAAACAACTTCACACACACGCTTGAAATGTTATTCCAAAAAGGTATGAAATTGTCATATTTTCAAAAAAATTATCACATATACGTTATTAATTGTATTTTTTGTGAACGATATATAAAGAAAACATATTTTGCATAAAATATTGGCAAAATTTTCGAGGTCCACATTCTAAATGGTTTCTGGATCATGAACTCTATGTACCCACAATTCTTAACGCCATCAGGTACGTGGATCAGGGTATGAAATATAAAAAGAGAGAATATACATGAGAATGAAAGATGAAAAGAGAGGGAGAGAGGAATCCAAAGATGGACGGCATCTCTCCCTCTTGTTCTCACCCTCCCTTCTCTTTTCATCCCCACTAGGTTTCTCTCGCTCTTTTTCCTGGCCCTGTTGCATCTCGTTCCCCCCAACACAACGTACGATGCTTGCCTATGTATTCCACGTGAAAAGTCACGCTCTGCTAGATACAGGTATAACTTAAATCCTATCCAACGGGTGTCTTCCGAAAAATACACGAGTATGGATAGTATTTGAAAAAATTGATCATTGATTTTGGTACTTTTCATTATCTCTATGCTCAATTTTTAGTTAAAAAAGATCTCAGATATCATACGGCATTTTAGATCTGAATTAAAAGCGGTTTTACTTTGTTTAAATATTATTTACATAAAAATGAATATAAGAAGCGATCTTCAGATGTTCAACTATATTAGGACGCTCACACTGAGAGAAATCACGATACTAAATTTTACCATAAAGTGACAATTACACTAATTGTATTACGATTAAATATATTTTTATAGTTCAACTTAATATATTTAAGGTAGGAGGATCTAAGTACAATGTAATTAGTTCAATAAAAATCGGTATAGTTGTCACTTTTGCATAGTATAACACATCTACTATACTTTTCTCTCAGTCATCTTTTATATTGCACTGAAAACCAAATTTCTTTGATACTACAAAATTGTTGTTCCAATCCGTTGAACGATATTTTTCTACAAATTCGACTAAAGTTTTTCTTGATGTGGCTGAAATTTAATTATTTCCAATAAATAAATATATCGTATCAACGAGATGTTTTCAACGAAATATTTACCAACTAAATTGATTCCCAACAAGTATATCGCTAGTCGTAAAAGAAAACGACAAATTGTTTTAAAAATGAGAAGGCAAGAAAAAAAGTAGTTGCTGTTCGTCTTTGGAAGTCTTATAACACCCTGCCGATTGCACAGTATACATATATATATCTCCGGCTGGAAGTAGGAAAGAGCAATCGCGCATAACTTGGGCCATTCGCCGTTGGCCTATTCGCTCATTCTCTCGCTGAGTCACACACAGCGAGATCGAGCGAGGAGCCTCTGTATCCCCGTCGATTTATCCTCTCCCTCCCGCCGCCGAGCGGGGATCGCTCCAGCTCACTCGGACAATCGTTCGATCCTCTTCCCTTACCTCCGCGCCGCGGACCCGCAGAGCGTTTCCGCGCACGCGGGAGGGGCGAGACTCGCGCGGACATCGAGGGAATCTCTCACTCGCTGCGGCAGGTTACCAAGCTGATCGCCACCACATTTATTTATATATATATATATATATATATACTCATATGTATTATATACCTATGTATTTTTTATACATATATATGTATTCCGTAGTTTATTCCTGAGCGCAAAGTTGGGTCGAGAGAGCAGTATAACTGTAGAAAAATCATTCTTTCTCTGCTTTTCCCTCTCTCTCTCTTTCTCTCTTTAATTTTTTGTCTTTCTCTTTTCAATGTTTCGCGTTCTCTCTCTCTCGCTCTTTCTTTTCCTTCGTCGCTCTCTCGTCTATCATAGTTTTGTCTCTCTGTCTTTTTGAGCTCTCTCTCTCTCTCTCTCTCTCACTCTTTCTCTCTCTCTCTCCGGATCGTTCGTTGGCGGGTCTGAGCGTCCTCGTCGTTATCACGGCTCGCTGGCCACCTTTCCTCTCCCTGGTGGCTCCTGCCGGCCGGCCGGCAGGTTGCCGGGAGTTTACCTGGTTCTACCTGCGAGCGAGGAACTTCAGTTCGCTCACGTCACTTCGAGCAACCGGTTCGAGAGCTCCGACGAGCGGCCAGCAGAGCCCCAGCGCAGACTCGCTCTTTTCTCTCACCGCGGTACACGAAACACACTCGGACTCTCGCGTTCGCACGCTCGTTACGTCCGGTCTCGCATCACGCGATTCCTCGCTCTTTTTCTCTCTTCTCTCTCCTCCCCCCTCTCTCTCTCTCTCTCTCTCTTTTCCGTCTTATTCACTGTTTTCTTCCGACCCGCGCTTTTTATCCTATCGTCGGTTTTCTTCGACTCGATCGCTCGACAACGAAAAACCGTTCTCGCGGCCTTTTCGCGCTTCTCTCCCCCGATCCCGCGATATCTCCATTCCGCCAGACGCGCGAACGAGATTCTCTTCATTCGCGATAACTTTGGCGCATATTGCGCGTCGCGATTACGCAACTCTTCCGGTTTTACTCCGAGGGCTTCCGGGATACACGCTCGCACGACGGGAACCGCCTGCGCGCCGATCACGCGGAACGCTCGCTCGACGCGCGTCGAGTTCTCCTCGAGGATCAGCCACGCTCGATGCTTCCTACCAGCTCCAGGTGACGTCCAAAACGCTTATCATTACTCATCTCTCTCTCTCTCTCTCTTTCTTTCTTTCAATCTCTCACTCGCACCCAGATCGTTTATTATTTTTCTTCACCACACGATCACTCGTTTCAGTCAATTTCTCATCTATTTCGAGCTATCCTTCGAGGTTTTTTTTTTCGTATTCGCCTCAAGTTTTGTTCCATTTCGCCGCTTTTGTTTGTCCGTGTAGCGAAAATTTGCTCGATCGTTCTTTAATTGTTTTTTTTTTGTGATTCTCGACGCTCGTTCTTACGAAACGGTGTATAGAAATCGTCAAGACTCGCTCCGAAGTAGTATACTCCGCGCAAGCAGAGTTTACTCTCTACTCGTTTTGTTAACTCTGTGCACGGTACTCTCTCTCTCTCTCTCTCTCTCTCTCGCTCTCTCGCTTTTTCTCGGCACGGACCAGGCCTTACGGGCTTTCTCGGGTCATCGCACTCGATGGTGTGTGCCTCGCCGCTTTGCAGGACGTATGAAAATCCCTGTCCGGTTGCTCTCACGCTGGTTTCACCATGACTCTGAAAACGCGCGAGATCGACTCTCGGAAAATTTTCTCGTCCCGCCTCGCGCCTCGTCCCGTCGTCGAGGAAAATTCTGTCGCTCGTCGTTCGAACTAAAAAAAAATTGTGTCCCGTCAAAATTAAAACTCGTACCGATTTTTCCGCTGAGATAAATCACTGGCAAACTGACAATGAGAGAAATCTCGATTGATTCTACTATAGAAAGTGGCAACTATATTTTCACTGCATTAAAACTAGAAATAGTTTTACAACGGAACTCAATATTTTTTAGGCCTATAGGAATATTGGTAGAATATGAAAATATATTGAATTTCATAATAATTAGTACAGTTAAGAACTACCATACGTTTTTTTCACTCAATTGATAAAAATACGATACTATTTACTGATTATTTTAGAATTGAATATATTTTTGTGGTAGAACTAATATGTCGAAATTTAACACATTGGGAATCATTTTGTGATGGGCAGGATCTAAAAATATAATTACTTCTACAACAACCAGTATAGTTGTCACTTTACTTTAAGATCTGTTATACTTTTTTTAAGTATAGTAGATTTTACTAAATAAGTGACAGCAACCGCAATGATTATTTTAGAATTAAATATATTTTTATAACACAACTAAATATATTTTAGGCTTGAACTAACAAAATGTGGAAATTTAATGATAATGTAATGATAATGATTGTTAAAGATCAATTATGGTGGGCAGGATTAAATAATATATTTAGAACTATAATAATCAGTATAGTTATCACTTTACAGTACAATGTGCTATACTTTTTTTCCAGAGTAATATATATTACACTGTAAAAGTGACAACTATTCTGATTTGATATTAAAAATATTAAAAATCTGACTTAACAAAATATCGAAATCAAATAATTCAGAAAACCAAATATAATAAATAAAACCCAAAAATATAGTTATATAATTCTATAACAATTAGTGTATACTTGTCACTTTTATAGAACGATTTTTGATGATTTTCTCTCAGTGTCAAACTATGGCAAAGTTTGTTCTCGAATTCGGTGATTCTTATTTTCTTTTTTATCAAAATATCTATATCGGTCGCTGGAACTTCCATCGATCCCGGAACGAAAATCGATGTTGCGGATGCGAAACTCTAAAAAGTTCGACGACTCGTCGCGCAGTATCGTCCGAGATATTTTTGCATCCACCCACGCACGTGTCCTCGTATGTAACACAATAAAAAAAAGAGAGAGAGGGAGAGGGAGGAGCGCGCGTTTTTGTCCTGAGCCACGAGGAAGTTGTCAGATCGGGTTGCACGCCAAAGTTCGAGAGAAGGAGAGAAAGTGTTCCCGCGTGGGGCAAGAGGCAAATCAAGCGAGGACGCGAAGACATCCACGATGAGAGCGGAGTCACGAGTATAACACGCTGATAGATGAGATCTCCGACTCCCATCAAGGTACGTGCCAGACATTCGAAGGAACTCCGAGCAGAGAAAGCGCGATATTGTTTGACGAAAAGAGGAGAGAAGAGCCGAGATGTCCCTCGAAAACGAAAAAAAAAGAGGAGAAAAAGACACACGAGAGGTGAAAAATGAAAAAAAATAACAATAATAATAATAGAAAGATATATGATACGATGTGCATTTGTGCCTTGGCAACTCGTAAGGCAGTGTAAAAAAATTCAAGTATACAATGTTAATGCAAATAATTATATGAAATACGAAATAATATGTTTGACTGCACAGTATGTCGAAACAAAATAATGCTGAAGCAGAGAGATGAAAAAGAGATAGATAGATTAGATAGCAGGTAGATATAGATTATTATTATGCACTGACGTATTTTCGGGCAAACAATGAAGAATACAGTCGAATTCGATAATAGTAAAATATTGAAAAATTTTGATTAAATAATTGCAATACCATATAAGTAAAATAAAATACTGATGAACGGTGACAGGCACGAGACGCTGTAGGATAAAAGGTCCTCTAGAAAAAAGTAAACAGGGAAATAGAGGAAAAATAAAAATGGATGTTTAATTTATAATTTCGACGGTATATACGTATTTTTATTTACTTATTGATTCATTTTCTAAATATTAAATTTTTTTCATAAAATTTAATCTTCATTATAAAAATTATATAAGTACATGATCACGGCGAAGAAGCTATGTACATGAATAAAATATAAAATACAAAATATAAATATGAGAAATAGAGATCGATTATAATTAAAATTGCTAACAAGTTAAAAAGGTAATTCATAAATTAGTTAGTTTATCGTTGAAGTGAATATAAATGTATAAATAAATCAATAGATATGCAAACAATATTAGAACAAATAATAAAAATAAATTAAAATCGGAAGTAAATATGTTGAAAATGGAGGATAAAGAGCACGAATAAATAATAAGTAAGTAATTATACAAATAAAATATTAAATAATAAATAAATAAATAGGTAGAATATAGGCAGAAATATAGGTATAGAGTTAGTCAAGGAGAAAAAAGAGAAAGGTCCAATATAAAAAAGATTGACGATGAGATGAAAAATCACAGGAGGAAAATAGTGTTTAGTTTTGGGTGATAAAGCGATCTATCGTTTTTTTTATCATTATTCTTGCCCGATCCTCTACTTTTTTTCTTTTCCATTTTTCTCCCCCGAGCTTACTCTCACCGTGACTGGAACACTCGTCTCTCGGCTTATTTATTCCCAATCAAAAGGATCATTCACCGAGATTGATCTCTCCAGCCGCGGATCGGGAAGCGACTTTTCTCTCGCCGGGTATTTCTCGCATTCCCGAAGGGAAACGGGTTCGGCATTCATTTTTCTTCACACTCGATTTTTTTGTGCTTGTAGGTATCTTTTCTTCTAATCTATTATACCTACACGAATTGTCGAATATTTTCACTCGGAGAAGTTATTTTTTTAAAATTAACTCGAGAAAACTATCCATTTTTTAATCGAGTCGAGTCATCGAAATTTTTTTACTCGAAAGAATTATTCAAAAATTTCGAATTCGTAGAAATTATTGCTTTTTTCTTTATTGAGGTGCGAGTTAACGAATTTTTTTTACTCAAAAAAATTATTGAAAAGTTTTAAATTCGTGAAAATTATCGATTTTTTTTATTGAGTGGAGTCATCAAATATTTTTACTTGAGGAAATTATTCAGAAAATTTTCGTCTCGCGGAAATGACGATTTTTTTTTATTGAGTCGAGTCATCGATTATCTTCACTTCAAGAAATTATTCAAAAAATTTTGAATTCGTAAAAATCATCGATTTTTTTGTTAAATGGAGTCATCGAACTTTTTTACTCGAAGTTATTGTTGAAAAGTTTTTAATTTGTGGAAGTTATCGACGTTTTTGATTGAGTGTAGGCATCGAATTTTTTGAACTGGCATGGGAATCATCGAGGGTTTCCCCATCGACGGACAATGAACGTATATTCTCGTGGCATTGTCTTCGTACGGTTGCATCATCGCTCGAAATCACGGAGCCCGAGCGGCTTCGAGTCACCGTGGAACGCGGATTATTAGAGAACACCTTAGAATGCTTGATCGGCCTCGGAAATTTTGTTGCCTCTTACCCGCGTGTGGAGCGATTTCCAATATTTCCAATTCTTTCGATGGTCGCTCGTTCATTTTTTGACGTCTATTTCGAACGCGACTTTTTCGTCGTTTCATTATCTTATGTACATTTATAAATTTGTATGCATAACATATACAGAGAACATAAAAATCTCGTTAAAGTTCCACAAAATCGAAAATAGAATACAAAAAGTTGTTTTTTTTTCTCAAAATAGAGCAAGATAGTTTAAAATAGAACCGAAGAAGTGAACTTATCGGTAAATTTTAATTAAGACGCTTCGAGGGAATCAATTAGGCCCTCGTAAATTCTCGATTATTTTGCTGGCGTCACTCCGTCCGTCGAGCCTTTTTCGACGCTGTAATTTGAGGTCCTGAGGTCAGAGTTAATCGTGCACCGTTCTTCTTTCGTCCCTTTCGAACGAAAAAAAAAACTTTCCGAACGAGCTCCCATGTCTGGTTTATTTCCGTCGGGAAACTTTACCACAAACGATCTGGTCAATGTTCTACACACTGTTTTTCTATATAAAGTGTATAAAGCTCAACTCGCTTGAGAAAAATGAAAATAAAACGAACGAATCGTGACAACATTTTTCGATGACTCTAAAATTACATTTATGTTACTTTTATCATCATCATCATCGTTACTATTTCTTTTTTTTTTCAATGCCAAGCAATTTTCCGAGGTCTCTGACCCGAGACCGGCTGGAAGTAAAAAAATTTTTAGACGGTGCATCGCATTCGGAGAGTCTCGTTTGATGAAAAGTAAAAAAAAAATGATGTTCGTGTAAAACACAATGAAGAAGCCGACGTTTCGAATGACTGGCATAATCGCGGCTCTCCTGGCATTCTTAATGCCCGCGTGCATTAGGCCGGCCCTTAATGTTTCGTGGGCTCCGGAGCTTCAAAGAGAATATTCCAAGTCTAGTAATATCGAGTGGCCGACTATCCATTTACCGGGCATTACCGCGGCCCAGGCATTCCTAATGTACACTTAATGTACAATGTTGAAGAAAAAGGGCGAAGCAGCCTGGGTTGAAAGAAGCTAGAAAAATATCGGGGGGAGGAATAACCAGTTCCTCGCATTTTTCCTCCCTGGAAACTTTCCCCGAAGAAGTTTTCTTCAATCACGAAGAAAAATGGCAAAATAATTCTATAAGAATTTTTATACAATATTTTTCATTCCGTCTGATATAATTTTTCAAAATTTTCATCGTATTCGTTCTCAAAATGCATAAAAATGCATGCAATGCGTTCTCCAAATTTTTCCTGTACTTATAAACAATTTATTGTTTCTTTATAGATTATTCATGCACTATTTTTCTTGAAATATTATCAAGAAGTATTTTTTTCAGATGCGGAGTCTACGATAGAATTTTTTTATAAATCTTCTTGAGGGTTACATTTAAAAACAATTTTTTTTTCTTGGAATATGTTTCTTGATCATTTTTCAGAATTAAAAAGTCTTTATTGACATTTTAAAAATGATCTTACAAGATTTAAATATATAAAATCTATCGTGTTCTTTTACTGATTTTTTTTATAAAGAATTATTTCGAGAGTAAAATTCATGAATATATTTTTATACATTTATTTCTTTTGGTCGCTGAAAGAAAACTAACGTAGCTCTTACCGTGAAATTTATCTGTTATTTCTTTTCGTCCAGTTCCAACGTCGTTAATCTTCGCTCGTCGCATATTTTTGCGACTATTGATTTCTAGATTTTCTTTGATAAGGAAATGAAACGTCACCCGACTCGACTCGCTCCCGTCAACGTCAGTGATTATTCTTTCGCTGGGAGATCGACCGGACGAGATTTTCATCGTTTGACGCTTTTTCCACTTTTCCCGTTTGGGATTAATGGCTTGGAAACTGTCTATGGCACTGGAAGAATTCACGGGGGAATTTGCAACGGGCCCGTGGAGCTCCCGTGTCATACACAGCGACCGGCCGAACGACTCGCGAGATGCGACTACTGAACGCGGAATTCTCCCTGTCCGATCGACAGAAAATAAAAAATAACCTGGGAGCTTTACAGCAAGTAAGTCCAACTATTTTTTTAATGACAATCCAAACGATACGAAATAAAATATTACATGTATAGATATCGGTGTATCACGTATAGTTAATTCTATAATAATTTATTTCCCGATTTTTTTTTATTGTCATGATATTTTTGCATGTCGTAGGACACTCATACAGGATAAATCCGCACTGACATTTTTTAAAAATATTTTGAAACGATATTATACATTTAAAACATTACACTATTCACTTTTCGTATGATTGACACTCAATTGAACTTGTCGAATTATTTCTCCGGAATGTTTTTCGGTAACAAACTACCTGGCGAGACCCGACACGTCTTACCCCGATACTTTACACCGACCTACTAATTCCAAATTTTGTCATAAACCAGAACAATTAAGGCCTTAATCGGTTTTTCCACTCGACCTCGATCGATCACCATGGAAATTTCCTCGTTACGCTCGACAAATTTTCTCTCTTTTTTTTAATGTTTACGATCCCCAAACCATTCAAGTATATTTGTCCAAGTATATTTGATATAAATAATAGAAAATTGTGTAGCAAGTTTTTTTCACATGAGCTGACAAAATTTAGCGTGTTCGAGGACCTCCAGTGTGATTTTTCAAGAATCGAAAATAGGAAAAACCTAAAATTTTCAAGTGGTGATATCTTTTCGTGTCCTCGACGAAATCGACTTTATAATGGGTAATTCCTGAAAATTTTTGCAAGACGAAATGAATGATTCAATCATCAAGGTCATTATTTTCAAAGCAGCAAACGTTGAATTTTTTTTTTAATAATTCGATATTAGCCAAAATTTAATGCTTTCAGCATAATTTGATGAATCGATTAAAGGCTCCATGTATTATTTAATATAGGAATATATATATGTAGTCACACAAAAGAACGAAATAAAATAGTGCGAGGATCAGGCGAGCCAACGTGGGAAGTTGGATGACAAAGGGAGTAAAAAATGGCGGGCGTTTGTTGATAAAAATCGTCTATTAGTCTTGTCCCCACTCGCGCAAATTCTGAGGTAGAAAAAAGGAGGCTCTGACGAAACGATGAAAGGAGGAAAAAAAATGAGTTCAACGTACCAGCGGGCATACCGGTACAAATGCACGAATTCGTCATAGTCTCTCTAGTCGTTTTTTCCCTTCCTCTCTTTTCTCTCTCTCTCTCTCTCTAATCCCCTCCCTTCACCTTCCTTCCTCGACGTTTTTTTCTCTTCCGATGATGAACGCGCGTTGTCCCGTTGAATCTCGTTCCAGCGGTCTCTCGCTTCTAGGCTAGCCTCCTTTTTTCTTCTCCGACTCATCACTCCCGACGAGGAGAAGCCTCCAATTGATAAACAAAAAGAATATATAGTATACGATTTCTCTCCGAGGATTATTCGTGTGAGCGCGCGATGATGAATCCTGACTTTGTTTTGTGGTATAATAACTATACGCGTATAATAAGCGCTAAGCAACGCGGGGCTCTTGCAACATCGAGTTAGGAGAACAAAAGAGAACGAGGAAAAAGTGTACGGAGAGCGCTTTCGACTAAAAAAAAACGAATTAAGGAGGTTCACGCGTTCATAATGGTAAAACAAAAATACCAACTTTTGGGTTTGAAACTTTACAGTGTATGGTAGGAAATTGTATCGTACGTGCATTCTAAAAATTATTTATGCCCTCACCGTCTAGTTGTCGAGAAAAAATTAATGTATGGCCCAATTTCGAATTACTTGGTGAAATGAATGTTCCAATTTTTTTAATTAAATTTTCCTATGCAATACGAAATCAATATTTTATTGTATCGAACGCACAAATTTCAAGATCTTATTCGAACAGACCTTTTTTTTCTCACACTAGACCTCGTAGGTCAATGAATATTTTAATTTCAACGAGCGACAACGCGGCAGCTTTTTATTGACGTGTTTGAATTGATATTTTGCTGTTTTTCTAAGCGCACTATTCATACAACTTTGCATAAGGCGCTCTATTCCGATTAAAATTCATTAGGGGTTTCATCTCTTTTTTAATATAGAAGATACATCCGCACCGACATTTTTTAAAATGTATTTTGAAATGACACTAAACTGTTCACTTTTCGTATGATTGAAAATCGCTGGAACTGACACTCAATTGAACTTGTCAAATTATTTCTACGGAATGTTTTTCGGTAACGAACTACATAGCGAGACCCGACACGTCTTACCCCGACACTTTACACCGACCTACTAATTCCAAATTTTGTCATAAACCAGAACAATTAAGGCCTTAATCGGTTTTTCCACTCGACCTCGTTTTTTTCCTCGTTACGTTTGACGATTTTCTCTCTCTCTCTTTTTTTTTAAATGTTTACGATCCCCAAACCATTCAAGTATATTTGTCCAGGTATATTTGATATAAATAATAGAAAATTGTGTCGCAAGTTTTTTTTGCATGAGCTGAGAAAATTTAGCGTGTTCGAGGGCCTCCAGCCTGATTTTTCGAGAATCATAAATAGGAAAATCTCAAAATTTCAAGTGTCGATATCTTTTCGTGTCCTCGACGATATCAAATTCATAATAGGTAATTCCTGAAAATTTTTGCAAGACGAAATGAATGATTCAATCATTGAGGTCATTGTTTCTAAAGCAGCGCACGTTAAATTTTTTTTAATGAGTAGAGATTAGCCAAAAGTTAATGCGCTCCACATAATACGCTCTATTCCGATGAATCGATTAGAGGCCTCATGTCTTTTTTAATATAGGATGTATTTCCTTTTTCTTGACGAAATCATCTTCATGAAGCATAATTCCATAAATATTGTTGCAAAACGAAGCAAATGGTGCAGAAATTATGTTAATATATCAATTATTTTAAAAGTTATCACGCCTTGAAAATTTTTGAAAAAATTGAAAGGGTTATTCGTTTATACCCCTTCAAAGATTCGCAAAATTTGTTGAATTCTTCCGATCGGAAATTTTTCGTAGATAACGAAATTACTACTTTTATTCTGGACACAATTCAAGAATTCATATTGAAAAAACTGATCCAACAATTATTTTTTTCGCTTGTACCTTCCTTAAGGTGATTGACCCAGTGTCAAGTGATTTTTCGGACAAATCCCACGCTCGTATTTTTCAAGCAAATAATTTGAAATTTGAATATGTTATGCAGAGTATACACTAAACTAGTGGATAACATTCTTGAAATTCAAAAAAAATTAAAAAAAAATATTTTTCACTTTTTTTTTATTTCAAGAATGTCATGCACTAGTTTAGTGCACATAACATATTCAAATTTTAATTTATTTGCTTGAAAAATACGAGCGTGAGATTTTTGTCCGAAAATTCACTAAAAATGGAGTATTTTGCATCACCTTAAGAAGAAAATTCAACGAATAAACAAATAAATACATAAAAACGATGAAAGTTTTATTGGCGAGAAAGATGGGAGCGAATCGATGGTCGATGACGGCAGATTTTCGAGCTCGTTCAAGATTCGTCACGAGTCTGCGCCGGGAATGGCTTCACGCTCGAGAAAATAAGCCGAGCAAGAAAAGATTCGTCGTTTGATGGAAAATTTTATTTCTCGGCTCGGTGCCCGCAAGGCCAACGTCGCGGGAAAACATTCCGTGAAGCAAAATTCAAGTGACGATTGTTTCTTTCCCGGAACGAAAAAAAAAGTACTTTTGCGCCCGAGTTGATC
Organism: Cremastinae sp. A BG-2022a; assembly: GCA_030522545.1. Lineage (NCBI taxonomy): Eukaryota > Metazoa > Arthropoda > Insecta > Hymenoptera > Ichneumonidae > Cremastinae sp. A BG-2022a. Next base: position 30,048 of record JAPYYW010001511.1, read on the forward strand.
GATTATTCTTCGAGCGGCTGTTCCCTCCGAGAGAACGAAGCTCGTGCGCGTAACCTGTTGCCGGTATACGCGAAAACACCTGTTGTCGTTGTCGTTGTTGCTGCTGTTGGGATTCGCCGCGTAGTCGCTTCTGCTCTTTGCTTCCCGATGGCGCGCACAATATAACGGACGAGGACTTCTCTCGTCCTCCGTCGCGCTTAGTACAGCAAATAAATGGGCTTTTTTGTAAAAAATCCGCAAGCGTTTTCCTTCCGACAGTAAGTTTTGTATCCTTTATTTAAAAAATTTAATTAAAATTTTCGGTCATTATTTCAGTCGCCGTTTCGAAAGAAAATTTTATTCCCTACTTTTTTTTCTCTACATTGGAATATTAAAAAACTTAGTAGCAAAAATATGCGAAGAACATTTGTTATCCAAATGTTTCTTAAATTGCAAGCTTTATTTACAAATAATCGTAACAAATAATACTCCTGACATAATTCGTAAAATGAACGTAAGATAAGTGAGATAAATATCGTTCGTGAAAAACACTAGCATTATTGTCTCTGATAATACCTAATGAAATAATTACCCAAATGTCTGTCAAACTTGGATTAAAGTTTTTCAAGTTATGCAATAATTATTGTCGAAAGAAAAAAAATTAGGTGAAATTTTGACAACGAATGATGATTTTGAAAGTATATTTTTACTGGACTAGAGAGGAAGTCCACCCTGTACATTATTTCCTGCTCATGCCAAAGCGCGCCTTCGTGCGGATATGCAAAAAAAAGCGATTGTCACGCTCGAAAAGGCCGAGCGAGGACAGGTATTGCGGGCAGCCGGCGAAGGCCTCTCGCGTGGCTTTGTTGCAAATTCTCCTGCTCTCTTTCCCTCTCTTTCTTATTTACATGCCCACAGGCTCCCTCGACGTATTAACTTGAATTAAAACTCAGCGATTATCTCCCGAGAGCCGTGAGAATTGGATCTCCGAGTTATTAAAAAAAGATAGAGAGAGAGAAAAAAAAATCAAGAAAATCCACATTCCAGATAAAAAATAAGAACTCAGGATTTAAAAAGTCCGCAATGAATCAGCGTGTGAACGTTTTTTTTTTACTCACTCACAATTTATATACACTTTACTTTCAAAGTTTGGTCACATTTATAGAAAAGATTTACGTGGAATTTGTCTAACAAATAGACACTTTTACTATAACATTTTAGTTTCCAAAACATAACTGTGTAAAAGATTAAGAAATAATAGAGAAATTAACAATGGACAATTAAAGATGGCTATTACTTATCAATTATTAACATGTTCAATCACTCATTCGTCACCTTAGTAACGAATAAACTAATTTTCATTCATGAATTATTGAGATTCTAAAATATTATATAAAAAAAAGAAACTTACTTCATATAACCTCGCATAATGCGCTCTATGAAATCCAACTGACACTCACTCAATTCACTCATTTCTGCGAACTGTTTTTCAGTAATGAACTATCTGGCGAGACCCGACACGTCTTATCCCGACACTTTATATCGGCCTACTGATTCCAAATTGAATCGAAAAACCGAACAATTAAGACGGTGTTTGTTTTTTCACTCGACCTCGTCAAATCGTCGAGGTATTCTCAAAAAATAAACAATATTTTTTCCTTGTTATGCTCGACGAAATTTCCCTTTTCTTTATGTTTACGATCACCGAACTATTCAGGTATATTTGATACAAATAGTAGAAAATTTAATTGCAAAGTTATTATCACATTATTACACGTATAAGTTAAATTGTAGTAAAAGTGAGCTGAGAAAATTTGTCGTGTTCGAGGTTCTCGAGACTGATTTTTCGAGAATCGAAAAGAGGAAGATCTCAATAAAATTTCAAATGATCTTTTCGTGCCCTCGACGACATCGACTGTACAATCGGTAATTCCTAAAAATTTTTGCAAGTCGAAATAAACGATTATAATATCAAAGTCATTATTTCCAAAGCAGCACGTTGAATTTTTTTTCTTTGAATAGAGATTAGCCAAGTTAATACATTAATTACCTTAAAAGTTATCACATATCTTGAAGATTTTTTAAAATATCAAAAGGCTTAACCTTTCAAAAATTCGCAAAATTTTTGGAATATTTGTTTTTTCAAATTTGAAAACAACAACGCGGTCGCTTTTTTCTTTTTGACATTTTTGAATTGGTATTTTGTTATTCTTCTAGGTGGATACTTCATATAACTTCATATAATGCGCTCTATCCCGATGAATCGATTAAAGGCTTCATGTCTTTTTTAACATAGGAATATTATTTTTATCTTTTTAGATATAATTAATTTCAATAAATAAGCGTATAATTTAAATGAAAATAATTACTTTTCATAATTCTTTTTTAAGTGTCTAAAATGCTAAGAGTTTAGTTATTTTTTTGAGTTCCGAGTTTACTAATGAAATAATCGACTGGATTTTTATATTTATATCTTGAATACAATGTCGAAAAATTTTACTAAAGTTTCTGAATGAATTGGAACAATTATATTCGTGTATATACGCAGACGTACGAGGAGAAAAAAATTCATTCGCGCAAAATTCCGCGGGAGTGAAATAAGGGGGGCACTGTCCGTGAACTTGGCGTGGATCTCATTGTTCGCAGGCACCGATGCGGAAAGCTCAACTTCCGGTTTCTAATGGCAGCACGGTGCTTCGTCATTTCGCTCCCAAGCGGAGGATACACGTACACGAAAGCCGACGTAATATCCACGCATTTTTGTATGTATATAACAATTCGTGTATCACACAAAACAATTTTATTTACACGAGAAGAGTTATGATTCTTCAAAAAAAAAAAGAAAGAAATTCATTACTCCGATGAATTATGAATCTGTTGCATTGCTCAGTAGCATTTTTTTAATACCATAAACAATTTTCAATCAAACTTTCATTAATTAACTAATTAATTAAGTTACAGAGATATCTGTTTAAATAGATATGTAAACATATAAAAAATTTGTTAAATATTTTATGCAATAGTAAAAAGAGTTTCTCTAAATATGATTTTAGTATACAGATCATATTTAATGATTATAATTTATAGTTACATCTAATTGATAGTTACAGGCTAGTAAATATAATTTAATATTGATGGTAATATACTTCCAAATATATTGATATATTTATGGAATATTGTATACGTTTAATATATAACCAATTTTCTCTACAATTCATCATTGAAAAATAGTTGGACAATTTTGAGCCGTTAAGAATCCTGTTTTGTCATGTAATTCATTTTAGTGTGTTTTTAGAGCTTTTGAATCGCGCGCAGGATGACGATTACATTGGACGGGAATACTCGAAGCACATGCACGCCACGGGTACCTGCGTGAAGGCGACGTCAGACATCTGTCGACGATACCCTATAACGGCTGCGGGTATTTTGCCTCGATTACTCCACCATTCGCCGACGTCACGCTTTTCCTATATTACTCTTAAAGACCCTTGTCGCGATAACCTGTTGAAAAACGAAAAAAAAATAATGAAAATGCTATACCGGAAGTTTGACCAGGAAATACGGGCCTGATAAAATTGAGCGTGTCGTTCAATTTTTGTGCGACAACTCGAATATAAATTTTGTTTCTAAAATAAGCAATGTGTAAAGATTAAACAAAAATTAAGGAAAAACTAATGCAAGAAATTCTTGACGAACCTTTTATTTCATTCTTATGTCGTGAATAATTTTTATTTTTTTATTTTCATGACTTTCGAAGTATTTTGTTCGTAATACTTGGAAATTGTATAGACTCTTCGAATGTTTTAAAGTGCTCATTCTAATAGAAATTATCAAAGAGTTTACATATATTTGAATATAAAATAAAATCTATAATAAAAAAATATAAGTAAAAAATAAATAAGTGAGTGGGGGGTTGGGAGGAAAGCGGATGCACCTAGGATCAAATTGGGTGTTCCGGGATACGCGAGAAATGGTACGAGAATAAACGGGAATGGCGAAAAGTGGAATCGGCGGTTGATTTTATTCGCTCATTCGGCGGGACGGTGGGATTGGACGGAGGCTATGGAGAGAAGGGTAAATGGGAGGGCGCGGGGTTTGCCAGCGGTGGCGGCGGGAGGATGGGTACCGATGCGTGGAGAAAGCAAGGGGCCAACGGAAACGCTTGGCGGGAGCTCCATCTGCGAGGACAAACCGGAAGCGAGCGTGGGATCGCGAAAGATCCGAGACGCTTTTCAGAGCGAAGAACCTGCTGGCGCAGAGGGAGCGATCGCGAAATATTATTCCTCGGGCTGTGGGAAATCCCCGGCGATCCCTCACTTTTCTCCATTCTCGATCCCACCCATGCATGCTACTCAAAATAAAATTATTATCTTATTTTATTATTTATTTATTTTTGTCTCATTTACTATTAATTTTTTGTTAATAATTTATCTTGTTTATTATATATTTTTTATTTTAAGCGTTAAATATATAGACAGAAGCAAATTTAGAAATATTTTGTTTCAATGATTCACCATTTATCGATTAGTTCTAATGATAAATTTTGGCCCTGTTTTGGTTTATTTTTTATTTGATTTTTAAATATATAATAAAGTCATTTATGTAAGTGACTCCCACTACATTGGGAGTCAATTTTTCAGTTTTTTTTTTCAGAAAAGATAATTTTACGAATCATGTACCTATAAATTAACACGGTACTACAAATTAAAATCAGTACTGATATTTGGAGAGTCCATGGTTATTTTTATGTAATTCCGAAGAACTGTATTTTTTCTAAGAGACAAATAAACAATATATGTACCTTAAAATAATATTGATTCATCTAGGAATATTTGTATAAGAGTATAGGATTACCGTATATACATTTTTTGTTTTATGTAAAAATAAAAAAACAAAAACGATTTTATGATAGCTGCATGTAAACAAATGTTTTTATTCATAAATGTGTTACATAAAAAAAAAGTAAGCTACATATAGAAACAATGTTTTTGCATTTTGTTTGTATTGTTCTTTTTATTTTATTATTATTAATTTATTTTATTTATTTTATTCAATTTCAATTGTTTTATAGTTTTTTCGCTCTTTGTGCTCCACCCTAATGAAAGCATGGATATACATATACACACTCGTGGGAAAAATTAAAAATGAACCGTAATAATTATACATACTGGAATGAATCCTGGTAGAATTTTCTGGCTTTTCAGAAAGGCGGAAAATAGTTTCATTAGCAAACTCGGTATAGTAGATCGGAGTGTACGACGCCAGTTACGAGACACGGCGATTGTACGTACGTATATATACTCGGCTCGTCGAGGCAGAGCCGGCGTGTTATCTTCACAGCGCGCGTTCAGTGCAGTATACAAGCGCGCGTTACTTTACCACGAATACAATAGCCATCGAACACACAGTCGCGCGTCAAATCGTAGGTACGTGTATAAACATATACGGGAAGCTTGGAACGTCGAGTTTTCTAGCTGAGCTTCGAGCTGGTCCCATACTCTCCGACAACAATGGAGAAAGCCGTGCAATCGAGAAAACACGAATACTCCCATCGAGCACTCTTTTCTACATTTATTATGTACAGTAAGCACAAAAGTAATATTACGTCGCGACTCAATAATCAAACAACAGTTCTAAACACGCGCATATAATTCTTCATTTCTTTATTTATTGTGATTACTTGTTATTGTACTTACTTTTTAAACTTGAAGTGATTTTTTATAATTGAAATACATACGATGAAAGGCAATGTTGCAAAACTTTTTGGGAGAATTGAACATTTTTTATTTTTTTATTTTTGTATATTATTCTGATCAAAGGTTATAGGCTCTCTCAATATGGTTAAGTTTAAGAAATATGCTTCAATGAAAAGGCTGGAGAACGTGATATTTCTTAAATCTATAGTTGATTAAAAAATGGAAAGGAAATTCTATAGTTTCTGAAATTTTTGTATTTTTTTTCATGTAAGATTTTGAAGAAAATTGAAACTCTGTTGAAACTCTGTCAAATCTTGACAGTCAATACAATTTTTCTTCTCGATGAGTGTTTGAAAAATGTGTATCTAAAGTCTAGTAGTTATTGAGAGAAACCAAAGAACGAAATCAGAATGTAATTACAAAAAATGTAAGATTTTGCCATTTTGACATAATACGAATTGAATTTGCGCATTTTTAATTGAAAAATAAAATAAAAAAATAATAGATGGTAAGAATAAAAGCGTCTCTCGATTTTTTTCTCGGTAATGTTTTTTGCTATGATTTAGACTCTCATCGCGAAATTTATTGACTAGAACCGTATAGGAAGTGGAACGAGCTAAAAGCGAGGGATTCGGACGAACCCTGACCGCAAATTTTGCGCTGCCGATGGACCGCGCACCACGAGCTTGCCGGAGCAAGGATAATTACTCCTCTCGACTAGGACCGCGAGCGTTCTGCGGTTCCAACGAGAATTTCATTGCTGAAATATAAATTCAAAAAGGGCTTGGCAGAATAGAGAACAAACGTGGAGAATCATTTTTCCTTTTGTATATAACGACCTATTTTTATAAATTCACCCAAATAAATCTTTGTTGTACTAGAACCAAATCGCTCATGTTAAAAACAAGCATGAAATTCTTCGTCTTTTTTTCTTTTCGGCCTTCGTCTTTTTCACTCATTCGCTTGGTTGTTGTCAGTCGTTGGGGAAATACGTCCATTTTTTGCGATTGCACCGATCGAGTCTGGAGTCATTGGTAGTGAAAAACAGCGAGAAATATAAACGTCATAAGAAAAATGTAAAACTGCCATTCTGCGATTCCGAGAAACAAAATCTCGCTTTTCACGACGGAAACGACGACCTCCTTTAGATACTCCGATAATTTATGTATAAAAAGAGCGCAAGAGTTAGAGCATATATTTTCATATATATATAGGTTTTCATATATTTTCCTGAAATTTTAACATTCAACTTTAGATACGAATACAAACGCTTCATCTAATCGACTAAACACAAGAGACAATTTTTCAAGATCAGTTAATTTCCTACAAAAAATGTATTGCCCATTTTATTCTACTTACTACTTAGTGATGTATAATGCAAAAATTATGATTTTTTCAATTTTTCCAACTTTAACCTCGAATGTCTTTAAAATGGTGAGATTAACAAAAAATTCACAAGAGAACTTTTTTGTAGAGCGTTCAATTTCCTACAAAAATATGTTAGGACTTATTTGTTCGATGTATCGTTATCGCTACAAAATTCTGACGAAGACTATGTAACTATTCCCATATTAATCTTATGGAAAATCGAAAAGTGCGATGCGCCCGCTGATAATATTTTTATAAAGAGCTCAAATTTGTACAGGCTTCTTTTTATGTATAAATAAAACTTTCAAAACCTGTTTCCGCGAAAAAGAAAAAAAATTTTTTTAACCACCCTAATATACATATATAATTTACAAAAAAGTTCGACTCTGAGAATTTTCTATTAAAAAGAGAAACAATCAATATTGATAAAATTTTAAAAATAGGTTGGCAAGTGTATTCGTTTATATATACATAAAATAATATTTTTCTTCATTATATACTTAAATCTATCTGAGTGATCGAACCACCTTAATTTCACAAAATATAATATTTTATAGGTACAATGTTTCTGTTGAGAAAATGTGCATTTTTAACTCTCAATCGCGCGTCCTTCGTGCCGATAAGTTTTATCGTCTAGCTCAATTAGCGTCAATGGGTTCACCGAGTTCAGAATAGCATGCTCGCGGGAAATCGAGAGCAATTGAACGATCGCAGATTTTTCATTTGAGAAAAACTCGTTAATGCAAAATTTTATTTAATTATTAATTAACATTAATTTTTTATTGTTCATTACCATGAATGGTAAAAATTTGAAATTAAATATATTTTTTTTAATTAAACAAAATATATTTATGATATTATGATCTAAATTAAATTCAGTCAGTTTTATAGTAATTCACTTTATATGGTGAACAAAATGTCTGTCTCGATGTTTGAAAGTCACAGAAAACAAATAATTATAGCTCAGGTGGTATAGAAAAATATTTTAAATGTCAAAATATTATAATCCTTCACTCTGAAATGAATTATTTTAAATAAATAACATTTTTTTGAAAAATTATGTAAGTTCGTTAAAACAAAAATAGAGAAATAATTTTAATTGCATGATAACGATTTGAGACTGTATGTAGATTTTTACCTTACCTTCTCGATAGATCTGCTAACAGAGGGAGCCTGTTACCTGTCGGGCGAGGAGACGAGAAGTGCTCGAGTGATGATAAAGGCTAAAAATGAAGTTTCAATATTGAAAATTAATTGTCGATTGAAAAAAAAATTATTGAATTATTTTTAAAAATTAAATCTTGAATGAATTTGTTACGTAAAAAATTTTAATAGAAGTTGATTCAGAATTTAAAAAATAACTACGTGAACGAAGAGAACAATAATTCGTGCTGTATAGAATTATTTTCTTTGATGCTTATAATTATTATGTGACTAAAGCCTCGGTTTTCCTTCCAGCAGATTCAGGGGCAAAGTTTCGCGGATTGGAGACGTTCCAAAAGTATTCGTCGCACATCGTCCGTCGGGACAAGGGCTCTGCGAAGACTCGCTTTTTCGTGTGAAGTCATCGGAGCGCTTTCAGCACGAAAATAACATATTGTCTGTAAATAAAATAAAAATCGACAGACGAGACTCTGACGAATATAATGTTTGGACTTCTTACTGTGACCCTCGTATAATGTTGAAATATATATCGAATTTTTATTGTATCGTTATATTTACGAGCTGTCCAACACTGGGAATATTTCCGATCTCTGAGAATTCGCCGAGTGCGAAATTACTAACGAAGATAGATGTATCGTATATTAATCGTCGATGAGACTTTCGCGAGACAAAACGCGAAGGAGAGAAAGCCAACGAGGAATAAAGAAAAGAGCCTGTAGGCACGTCTTTTTTTCTTTTGCTTCTTCATCTTTTCCTGCTCGATTGCATCTGCTGGAATCTGGCCAACATCGATGTAGACTAGCAACCATCAGAGAAACCGCGTTTCACAAAATAATCGTGACACTCTTGTCACACAGGCTGAACTCTTTCTTGTTAAAATGTCTTTTAGAAGTGAAAAAAAATGATTTTCATTAGATAAAAAAACACTTTTTTATCAATAAAATTGAGTTAGAGATATTGGATTCAAAATAAAAACAAAATTGAATTTTCATTAGATGAACATACACTTTTTAGTCCGCATGAAAGTTATAACAAAAAATAACGTCCTGTGAAAATTTCATGACGGAAGCACGTCACTGAAAAATAATTGTCAACAAATTATACGTAGTCTTATCGAAAATTATACAATCTTATGTATGAATTTTCGTAAATATAAAATAATCTAAAAAAATCTTTAAGATACATTTCAATTTTTATTTTCATTTTATAAAGTTTGGTGGGGACAATTTTGTACAAGAACTTCAAAAAGTTAGTCCTTCGCGATAAGCCCATATATACGATAAATTCAATACTTTGTATACATAAATAAAAATATTTTATTGAGAAATATGCTTAAAGATATATGTATGTGTATTCTTTGATATCAAAATTGTTACATACTATTTGACAAACATATGTATTTTTCATAAAGAAATTTCGTAAAATAAGAAAAATATTGTATTCATGATTAAATATGCTTAAAGTTTATTCATAAAGAGTTTTCTATTGACACGTGTTACATGCTGTATTATAGTACGCACTTATCAATAGTAATAAAATTTCGTTAACTAAGAAGAGCTATTTAAGAAATTTATTTCGAGCAATATGTTTAGGTCGTAATGCCCTTAAAAAAAGATTGAAAAAATAATGAAAAATAATTGAAATAACAAACATTTATCTAAAATAACAAAAAAATAATCTATAGCCATCGGAACGTTGGGGGGAAAAAATAGTGCGTGAACAAGAAAAAATAAACGGGGAAAGAAAGTCGCGGCCGTCGCGGGATCGAGTGAAAAAAGTTATTCGGAGGGAGTCTGAACGAGAAAAAGAGAGTTTCGGGATGGGTTCCACTTTGGGATTGGAGACTCATGCGGCGTGTACGTGAGAGTTTCTCGGAGTCGCGCTCAATGTCCGCGCGGTTGAGTGGTCAGTTTACGAGACTCGTCGCGAGAGTCTGGATCGCGCTTCAAAACGCGCCCGAACTCGCGAGTCTCGCTCGGAACGTTATCGATTTTTTGCATCGACGCAGAGACGCGGTTCCGAGTCACCGAAGTGTAAGAAAGAATAATCCATTTCATATATAGTACAACATGTTTCCCACATTTTTCGAAATTTTTTATCGAATTCCCGATCACCTCATTTCGTTTCATCAAGAATTCTTTCGATTGGCATCACGAACCGAACACGTGATCCCTAATGTTGTTGTAACAGATGTGTCAAAATAAATTACACGCACTACAATTTTAAAAGTATGTAAATTATTACGAAACAAAGAGATATGAGTGAAGACGAAAAAAAAACAGATGAGGTGTTAGAAAGAGAGATCGGAATATATTATATTCCGAATGAGGAAATTTTTGAGAGAAAATACACGTTACGTTACGTATGGATATTGCAAAATCGAAATAAAAAGAATTGAATAATTCTTCACCAAAAAAAAAAAATAATGCGATGAAACGCTGAAAAATCGAGCGACAAAATTTTTTCGAAATGCAACATTGTTTTATCGTTGATCCGAGATTCGTAAATCGAAAGAACTCGGCATTGGAGCGCAGGACAAAGCGCAGCAGCGAACTTTCTCTCGGTCCGAAAGGTTCTTCGCGGGCGATTTCTTTTTTTCATTTTTTTTTTACTCGCGTCCAGCAACCGCCGTCTCGCTCGTTTGCCTCTCGCGCCTTTTACGAGCGAGAAACGGCGTTCGCTTCTTATTTTTTCTCCGATTCGTTAATTCCAGCAACTTCCAAGCTCCGGGGGGAGTGCGAGAAAGAAATAACATCGCGTGCAGCGAAAAATTGACGGGCGATCGATGCGATGAAATCAAATGAAAATTTTGTTGGAGACACTTCGGGCGAGCGCTCCTTGAGCTTGGAACATTAACGGAGCCATCAAAACCGGTGCTCAATGATGTCCGAAAAAATATTCGTCAATTTCGAAGCGTCGTTTTTTTGTCCGGCGTAACCGCGGCAATAACTCTGTTTGTACGGCAACGATGAATCTTTGATGAACAATTTTGGAATGTCATACGAAGCAACGTGGGCGAAATAGTACGCGTGAAAGACAGAAGAAACGAGGATAAAAGAAAGTCATTGTTGAAATGAAGCCAAAAACGATATCGGGCGCGAGATGATAAAATCGATAAATAAATCTGGATGTTGAGTACGTGCGTTTTCTCATTTGCCATCACTCCAAAACTCGGCTCGGCCGTCGTCTCCTTTTCTCGCTTTTCCGAGCTCCTTGCCAACTTCCTGATTCCCCCCGATGACGTATTTCACGCTGAAGAAAAACAAAAGTTCGATTTGGATCAAGTTCATTTGTATATTTTGAACGAAATTGACTCTCCATTCGGATTGCGAATTAGTATTTATAAATTTTCTATTCTCTCCGGCGATGATTTATTTATAACTCGTCGACACACCTGTCAAAGCTTTGAAAAAGAGAACAGTAAATAAAATCGTTATTCTATAAAAAAGAAATCGGGTGAACAGGAGCGTTTTTTATTTTTTAATTCAGATGAATATTTTATTTCAGTCGTTCGATGTTATTTTTCTCGGTGCGAAAATTAATCGGGCTCTTTGTCAACAGGAAAATACTCACCGCTGGAGAGTTTCTTTTCGAGTTGTGAAAAAAGCCCCGACGAGATGTACGGAAAGGCGAGGAGATTGCGCTAGTCGGGCGCGCGGCTCTCGGAAAAATAAGAGACTTTTATTGCGGTGGAAGCGTGCGCGCTCGGAGACCAAGACGGACAGTTATGAGACTTACGGAAGTGGAGCTCTAAGAATATCCTCGTTCGTGGATCGTTGAACCGAGCGAGCTTTCCACGTGCTCCCAAGAAAGAGGAGACACACGTTTTCGCCGCGGGAGCGAAAGAGAAACGCACCGACAGCGAGAGAGACAACAAAAAGAGAGAAAGAGATTTCTCCCTGTAGAGAGAAAAAGAGCTCGGAAGATAAATCTCAAGATTTTGACAAGTTCCTCCGTGACAGATCTTTTCCCCTCGTCCGAGCAAGAGAAAGGTTTGCGGAATACTCCCGCGGACGCCGGCGAAAAAAGATCTGGAACTTAAAACGAAAAATGTCCGGTGACGCCACATCCGACGAGGAAGGATCTCAGGAGGATTCGGCGCGATATGACATAGATGAGATGGAAATTATCAAGACCATCGGTAACTCGTTTAAATACATAATCGAAAGTTAACAAACAATAATAAATAACATACAGACAAGCATCGATTTTTCACTCCAAAAAATTGATTCTATACAAATTCTTAAATATAATTGACAATATATTGATGAAAAATCAATGATTTCAATATCAAGCAGACAATGGTCATTCTCATTTATTTTCCACACACACTAACTTTACAATTTTTCAACGTTTCCTTGCTTCTTGACATCTTATGGTCATGTTCAAAAATAATAAATACAAACATAAATATAACATCTTAAATAGTACTATTAAAAACCATGTATGTAAAAAGAAAATTAATTGTGAAAAATTGACTATATAATAATACCTTTTATGCGTAGACATCAGTTTTCCTAAAGCTGTATAGTCAATCGATATTCAATCGTTCGATCGTTCTCAGTTGCTCCTTCGCTGCTCCTTGTTCTTTTTTTACCTTGGATTATTTTATTGTTAATACGGATTCTTTCTGGTCTGGAAAGGATAGTTTTTTCTGAGCATTTCTTATCCCACTAAAACGCAAAGAATATTTCGACACAGGCAAAAGGTAAAAAGAGGAATTTGAATTTTCGTGAAATGTCTGGTAACCATATGTGCGTGAGAAGTTATATATAATTTAGACGTAACAGAAAACGTACAAATGAAGCAAAGAAAAAACAGCGAATAAGGAAAAAAATGATAAAAATTTGAGACATGTGAAACTCCCGAGTTTTTCCTTATTTAATGATGATCATGCTTAGTCATTTCGGCAAATCTCCAGAAGTCGGGCATATTTGAGCGTAATTATTTATCTAAAAAATATGTCTAATATTTTTTATTGTTTTCGCCAGGCTAATTCACTTATTTGTACACCCCTGTAACAGTTTTGAACAAAAAAAATCACCTCCCTCCCCTCCTGACAATGAGCCCGACTTCTGGATATTTACCGTCATTTCTTTCGAATTTTGAAAAATTATTTTTCAAAAATTCCGAAAAAAATTATTAAAATGTAGTATAAAATATTTGTGTATATATAGAATATATATTAGATTTATCGTGTGTATTTTTTGAGTTTTAAATGTATATGTATATTGTGAAAAAATTCGGAAGACATTGTTGTAAGTCGTTGAACTCTTTTGGGCGTGAAGGATGATAATTTTAAAAAATGGACAACGACACGCGTACTTTTATTGGTCGAAGCTGTATTATAAATATCTTGAACGTCGATCGGAGCTATTCGCGAATTATTATCGTTGCGGGGGTCGCGCGCCTTCCACTCGGCATTGTCTCTCAACGTCATTGTGATATTGACCCCGATACTTGATGCGCTCGCACAATTATTGATTCAGGCGTTCCGGGCGCAATTTATAGCTTGAAAATTCTTTTGAATTTATAAAAATTTCATTGCATGATTAATTCAATCATTTTTTATTTTTTATTTTGTTTAATTCAAGTTTATATTTAACTTAATAAGTAGTATGCTTATTACAAATTTTTGACAATTATGGAATGATTGTTCTTTATTTTATTATTATTATTTTTTTAACAGTGCCTCCTGTGATTTCGTCTGCTTCTTGTATTTTTTTATATATAGACGATACATTTTTAAGAATATTTTTTTAATATTTAGTTTTTTTACAGTTCAAAAATATCATAAATCAGGTTTCTCATTGATATAACCATCAATTTTACCAGTCATTCAATTTTTTTGTCACTCGGAATAATAAAAATGAAAGAAAAATTCAAAAAAGTTTTTACGTCAGTCTTATTCCCTTTCGAATTCAAATAATAATAATTAATTTTATATAGATACACGTATATTAATCCAGACACTATCGGTTACGTTTCTCTTTTATAAGATGCCATTTATAACTTGTATAACTTTTATAATAACTTATAAAAAACGAGTAAAATATAATCTCAAGTTTTCAGAGAAATAGTAGTTCGGTAAAATTCTAAACTCTAATTAAAATTCTAAACTCGTTTTAATGCAAATTTGTTAAATAACTTGGTAAAAATTTACCATATAATCTTTTAGTTATTTATCACTGTCTTAGTTTTTAAGTAATGCTCCAGCATGCAAGCGGGCAGACAGATAGAAACAAATATCAAAAATTATTTTTCTTGCATGCTTTACGTCACTTCTTACGTGGCAATGACTTTGTATTTTCAAAAAATGTTTAGATTTCAGACACAACGAATTTTACGAGCTTATTATGTGTATAGATGAAAAATGGAGCCTGTCAATTAGTCGAGGAACGAGCGAAATTAGCGATATGAATGGACGCTCGGGAGGATATTATTATTAGAAAATTGACAAAGAAAATTGAAACAGCACACCTGTCGTCGGAATAAAACGAAACGATGTTACACATGGGTGAGAGCGCGCTGAAAAAGCTCGGAGTCGTTAAAAATGGTGGATTGACGAAAGAAGCGAATGGACAGAACGCAAGCGAGTCTCGAACTTGGCAAAACTTTGCCAATTTTATAAATATTTATAGCCGCGTCAGAGAAACGTTGTTAATACCGAAACGCCCGCTTCGTTTTTCGACGAACCAAACGAACTTCAATTCGCTTTTTCTCTCCGTTTCTCACCCCTCGCTGGAATGATTCGAGCGCGAGCCAAATGTCTCGAGACTTGAGTGCAAAATCAATTTTTCACTTTTTTTTTTCACTTGACATTGAATTTGATACATTGAATTATTTTTATAGAATATTTTATAATAGCTATACATAAATTATATTTTTATTGTAGCTACGACAATAATTTATTATTTTCATGAAACACCATAAAAACAGTGTAATAATTTGGGTCAGAATGCTTTTGCCGGATTATATAAAAGGTGAATTGGAGTGATTTAAAAAAAGGGTAAAAAATAACTAAATTTTTTGCACACTGTTTCGAATTAGGGGAAAAATGTTATTGTCTAGTTTTCAATCCCCGGAATTTTGACATTGTTCCTTGTGATATATTAATATATATAAAGTACTTAATTTGATGAGTTGATAAGTTGAGGAATTGAAAATATTTTAATAATTTTTATTTTTATTTTTAATCATTAAAACAATTTATCGTGAAAACATACTTTTATTCGAGATAAATATCTCCAGTATCTGTTTCTAAACTTTATCATTAGAAGATCTATATTAGAATCTAACTCGCAAGTGATCTCCTTGAAACGATGTATTTACAATGACTACATACGATCGCTTTAGAAAACGAACTATACACAAGATGTTGATACACAACTACGTTACGAAAATTCGTTTTTGGATTTACTTATTTTTTATGTCAAGGTACTGGTACATTCGGCCGAGTCGTATTGTGCAGGCATCGCGGAAGTCCTCTTGCTCTGAAAGTCTTATCGATGGTCGACGTGATAAGACTCAAACAAGTCGAGCATGTGAGAAACGAGGTTTCCGTTCTCAAGGAAGTTAATCATCCGTTTATAGTTAATATGTACGTAATAAAGTATAGACGTCATAAATTAGACATATAATTAATTAAACATTTGGTAGATCGTACGTTCTTCCCGTATCTACGACGACGACTCTAATTTTAATATACGCTCGAAAACGAATGAAGTCGTTTTCAGTAAACAGAGGCAGAGTTTGATTAGCCGAATTTGCTGTCGGACATTTCAAAATTTTTTGTTTGAATTTCTGAAACTTTATTCGATGGCAACTCGGAAGAGAAAAAGCATTTTTTACGCGCAAATTACAATAAGAGATTCTTCATGAAAAATTAATTATATAGAACGTAAAAATGATCATTTACCAATGAAATAAATGTTTATTTTATATTAATCAACGTATTTTTACTAATTTGAAAGTTTCAAGTTATATAGACAATGTTAACAAATATGTTTAAGGAACATTGCACAGATAAATAATATTTTAAAACATTATAAACAATATAAATGACTTATCAACGATTCATATGGTATTCATCGAGATAATTTTCGTTAAATATGCAATTTCAATGTGTTTTTTTTCTATTTAACTTTTTTCAATTTCTTGATTAAAAAAAAATTATTTAATTTTGGAAAAAAACAACGAGAGTCGCTATTTGTTGAAAAGTGATTCAGATAAACAGTACGAATGATTTTTGGTGTTCGAAAAAGGCTCTGGAGCGGCAGGGACGAGGCCCGAGTATATATGCTTCTGGAATTCGTCGCAGGTGGTGAGCTCTTCTCGTATCTGCGAGCAGCAGGACGCTTCTCGGGACCGACGAGTTGTTTCTACGCGGCCGAGATCGTCTGCGCTCTCGACTATCTTCACTCGAAGCACATCGTTTACCGAGACCTCAAACCCGAAAATCTTTTGCTCGACAGTCAGGGACATCTCAAGATAACCGACTTCGGCTTTTCCAAAAAACTTACCGACAGGTATCTTGTTCACACTATTTACCTTGACGATTGTGTATTAAGAGTATAAAGACAATATATTATTTAAACTCGGCCAAGTATTTATACCTACGAGTTTGTTTAAACAGATCTTAGTATTTAATATTTAGTATTTAATACACTGCAGCATCATATTGAACAAGCCAAAAAATTAAGTCAAAAATCAGTTTTTTTAATATTTCATTTCAATAAAAATTCATTAACTTTTAAGTTAATTTAAAATAATTGATATAAGGTAAACGTGTCCGACAGCTAAAGGTTTTGCTCACTTTATCTTTTTTTTAATATTCAAACAAAAAAATCTATTTCAAATTCATATCTAAACTATTATCTGATATTTTAGCGATCCAAAACTCAGTTTATGTGTTAATATTAAACAATATTTCTAATAAATAAATACATAAACATTTAAATATGTAAAATGTCTCAATAGTTGGACAGAAAATCGACTCTGTCTCTATAGGGTTGAGCGAGTTTTTTCCAATAAATTAACGTTATGAAAAATACAGTTCTTCGTACCAGGAAAAATAATCCATACGATTTTATTGAGAAAAAATAATTCAAATATATAAAAAATAATATGGCGAAAAGTGTCCAACTATTAATAAATATTGGTGATTTTTTTCCCGCCAAGAATATAATTATTTATCTTTTTTTTATATTGAAATATCGAGATGGATAAAACGTATATAATTCGATTTTCTACTGTTCGAATGAAAAAAAAAAAAATCGCGGTTAGACCGCAATTCCGGAGGGATTTCGCGAATGCATTATCGTAAACACAAATTTGACGGTCAGCCCGATTTTATTGGCCTTTATTTCTGGCTACTCGAGGTGAATGTTTATAAGATACGTGCGTGTGCGTGTGTGCGCGCCCAAATAAGACACCTTTGTCGCTATTCAGATGAGTTTCCAAAACGTCATATCGAAAGAAAAAACGATATATAGAGCAGACAAAACCTTATTTTTGGAACTTATCAACATTATCCGTGCGTCTCACGACTTTATTTTCCTGATACGACATTACAGTTTAAAAAATCAATTGCGTTCTTAATATACCTTTTTCTCTTAAAAATAAATCATCGTTTCACACGTTAGAATGCGAAAAAAAATATATATTTTCTTCCAGGACATGGACCTTGTGCGGAACTCCGGAATATTTGGCGCCGGAAATAATTCAGAGCAAAGGGCACAACAAAGCGGTCGACTGGTGGGCCCTTGGAGTCCTAATTTATGAAATGTTGGCCGGCTACCCACCGTTCTTCGACGACAATCCGTTTGGGATATACGAAAAGATACTCAGCGGGAGAATCGAGTGGCCCAGACACATGGACCCAATCGCAAAAGATCTCATTAAAAAGTTACTCGTCGCTGACAGAACGAAGAGACTTGGAAATATGAGGCAAGGTGCCGAAGACGTCAAAAGACATCGATGGTTCAAGCTTGTCGAATGGATCTTGGTAATTAACTTATATTTATTTAACTACAATCTTTCGAAACTATTTCAATATTAACCGTTGAGAAGGTCATGCTGGTATAACTTTATTATATAAATTTGTTTTAAAGTACATATGTGTAGAGTGAATATAACTGCACTGTATGAAAAAAAAATGATATATCAGTTGAATATATTCAAATGAGTCATTAAAATTGTAAAAATTTAATTTTAACATGAATTTAAAAAATGATTGACGATTAGATATATAAGAATAATAGTTGTGATCAACTTTTAAATTAATTGTCAAAGATCCACATGGAGTCGTAATAATATAGGTTATCGAGGTAAATGTCGAAATACTTACAATTTGAATAGAGACATTCATGTTTTAAAAATGAGAACGTGAACCGACGACGTCTAATGTCCAATTGTTTATCTTTTCATGGCTTATTTTACTACACATTTTCCACGTATTTTTTATTGAAAATATTTAAGGATCAATGACTTAGAATAGAATAATAATCAGAGCACGACCCCCTCGAAAGCCCTTAACTGTTAACTTAAATAATATTAATTATAAATTTTTCAATTTTAGTTTTTAACGGTGCACTGAAAAAAAATGGTAGACATTTCTAAAAATGAAATATATATTGATTATTATAAAACATGGTATATTTTAATTAAAACCTGTCCGAAATATGTACTCGATGTTACTATAACAATATATTTAGTTATAAAATAACTAATGTAGTTGTCACTTTATGGTAAAATCTACTATCAAGATTTTTCTCGATGTATAATTATTTTTCAGTTTTTGATTGAAATTGTAATTTTGCGATTAAAAAAAAGGTTCCACAAAGAGCTCTGACGCCGCCGATCCGTCCGAGGTTGAAAGCTCCATGCGATCCGAGTTGCTTCGACGATTATCCCGAAACGGATTGGCGTTCCCAACCGCCGCTGCCTCCTGACCAGGTGGCCCTTTTTCAAGATTTTTGACGATTACGGAATCTCGGAAAAGCGTTAAGACTCTCGATAAACGGAAGCACGCAGGGACTGTCGCTCGCAAAAACTGATTTCCGTCCGAACATCGAAATTATTCGATGAGATGAGAGAAATAAATGTTCCTACGAAAAAAAAAAATCTCCTCGTTGATCGAAGATACGACGCTTGTTAGTTTAATATTATTTTCAATATTTTGTAAATATATAGCATAGGCCTGATTGAAACGTGTTCCAACTTTACTAATATGAAAAATTATTTATTTTTTAGACATTTATTTTTGTTAAAGCGAATGAGAGTGTGTAATTTTTTTCTGAGTCTGTAAATAAAAGATATGATAAAGAAACTGGTATTTTTTTCCTTTTTTCTGATAGGGTGTACAGTCATTTCTCTCAAACACTAAAAAGTACTTGAATTCGACGTAAAATTGACACGAAGTTGTCACAACAAGAATGATGTGATGTTTTTAATTATTCAGATTAAAGTCTTCGCACGTAATCTATAATCATGATAATATTTTATAATGACGAAGAGAAAAATGTTTCTCACCCCGGCGAACTAAAAACATGAAATCATGGAACGATGATGAATTTTTCCTACTTTTGTGCAATGGATACCAATATCCATATTTTCTCCTCGATTGAAATATTTCAAAATTGTTGTGGGCTGGTGTATTGTAGTTTTTTTTTGAAATGTTGAACTTTTGTGGGCAAGTTCAACTATTGGGACATTTGTCTTTATATTTGCACATTAAAATTGTATTAATTTTGACACCATGGCTCTATAAAATTATCAGCATTCGTGAGTAGAATTGTTATTCTTATTTATTATAATTTTTATATTTATTTTATTCTTTTATTTGCCCCGACTGCGATATCATCATGTAATTTGAGATAGATTATTTTATCCACATTTAATTTATCAAGTGACGTTGTCTGTAGACAGAAAATCCAAAATATGCGTCGCTTATGTCAATTGCGAAACCGGTTTGTCCAAAATCGTCATTAAAAATCCACACATTTTTCTCTGGTTTTTCGTAAAAGCAAAATAGCATTAAATAATAATGCGATACTCGCGCGCGTGGTAAATATTTTTTTAAACCATACGCTGATTATTGTACCCCGTGGCCGATAAACTTGATCGACCTCGAGATAAGGCATAAATTTCCCGCCAGTGGTCGCAATTATCGTCAAAAGTTGAATTCTTCGAGGTGACCTTGCCCTTAGTGTCCCATGAGCGAAAAAAATCGTCTCGAGCCTATATATAAAAGTCTCAGATCTAAACAAGAAGCTTCATCTTCAAGTTCACAGTCACTTAGATCGGAGAATTCAACAGAGTTGGTAGATAAAGATAATTCATTTGTTACGAAGACTTTCTATTAACAAGGGTTTTTTTTTAAATTTTGACTTTGGCAACTTCTCGGCCATGCATACTAGACACTTTAGGAAGTAATTCAGTGTTTTCTTATATTGTTTAAAAGCGTAGATAATTCTGAAAATAAAACTCGCACAGTTAAATTAAACTCACATGACTATAATTGAACATTTC
Source organism: Cremastinae sp. A BG-2022a (assembly GCA_030522545.1). Lineage (NCBI taxonomy): Eukaryota > Metazoa > Arthropoda > Insecta > Hymenoptera > Ichneumonidae > Cremastinae sp. A BG-2022a. The sequence goes on from JAPYYW010001511.1 coordinate 50,786, forward strand.
ATAAATATTTTAAACACATTTTAGAAAAATCAAACCTCATATTTTCATTCTATCCATTATTATTTCAATTTCTTGTACATAATTAAATGTTCATGTTTTTTTATTTCAAAAGGGTAAAAAATAATGTATGTAATGTTTTTGAGGGTTTAATGAAATCCATTTCATTGGTAATTGTGTGTGATTTTTAAAAATCAAAATTGTTATTAACAGTCGTGATATGATTTATGTTACATTCAACAAGTCAATCTTTAATAATTTTGACATTATTGGTAAATTTTAGTAATCATGATTTTTAAAATGTTTCGTATCAATTGTAAAAAAGAATTCAATTGCTCAATTATTTATCGAATATGGAGAAGAAATAGATGATAATAGTTATTTGAAGAATTGAAATTTTATAAAAATATATATTTTTATTTTCGACCTTTATCGCGTAATATATCTTACAAAATTCACAGCAATTACTACTTGCAAAAAAAAAATTATGGACATGACTCTGTGATTTTATTTTATGTTTTATAGATAGATACGAGAAAGGACAATAATTCAAGACTGCCAAATTTTATTTGCAGATTCGAAAATGGGGGCGCAATCGTTGTCAATTGTTTTGTTTTCGATGTTTATCCTGAAAACGGAAGCTTATTTATACGTTAAGGAGGAAAGCGTAATTTTTCCGATGAGGTACGTGGATCGTTCGATTGATCGGAGATCGAGCAGTGACACAGATTTCAACATTCCAACGGGAAAGTGCGACGACATTAAAAATCGGTATCGCAACGACCTGGTGCTCTTTTTGCCAAGAAGTTGTCCACCGAGGAGCCTGTATTCCGGATTTATATCGAGCGATCGCGTAAGTTGTCTGAGCTTGAGGGAATCGCTCGTCGAGTCGACGCCTTACGGCTCGTTCGATCGTCTGCCGAATCTGCATTATCTCGACCTTGCAAAAAATCGGATCCAGCTGTGTGATTTGTTGGCGTTTGGGGGACATCCGAGCCTGGTGACTCTGATAGTCGACGAGAACGGGGACGGGGTTGCGAGCGATCGAGAATGGACGATCGATCGTGCCGATTATTTTCCACGGCTCGAAAATCTCTACCTAAGGAACAATCGTCTGCGTCACCTGAAATTTTCGTTAGCCCAGAATTTTCCTTCGTTGACTCATCTGTACCTGTCCGACAATCTCTTGACGGGGAACAGCCTCGCGGAGGATCTGACCGATCTGCCGACGTCCCTGACGCATCTTCACCTGGAGAACAACAAGATTCGTCGCGTCGACTCGTCGCGATGGCTTCGAAATTTGAGGTATCTGTTTCTCGACGGGAACGCGATCGGCTCGATCTGCTCGATGAGCGATCGTCAGCGGACGATCGGTTGCGTGGAGCTCCGGGGCGCGAGGGAGCTGCGATACTTGTCCCTATCGAGAAACGAGATAACGTGGATCGACAGGGACAGCTTCGTCGACGCGTGGAATCTCCGAAGCTTGAATCTTGCTGAGAATCGTCTGGAGACGATACCGATCGGGACTTTCGATCGCCTGCCAAGCCTCGAGGACCTCTCGTTGAGCAACAACCGCCTGAGACTGATCCCGGACTTCCGTCAGACTCCGATGCTGACAAGTCTCATATTGAACGAGAACAACATCGAGATCATTCGTGCCGAAGCTTTCGAGAGCCTTGACAGACTGAAGTGGCTGTCTCTGAGCAAAAATCGTATCAGGCTCGTCGAGCCGGGGGCTTTTAGAAATTTGCGGGCCCTCGAAGAGCTTGACCTCTCGGAAAACGAGATCCTTCGATTGCCCTGGACATGGATCGACTGTTCGCCGCTCCGACTCCTCGATATCCGAGGCAATCGTCTCAGCAGCTACGACGACCTCAATCTTCCCAATTTGGCCAGCCTGACCGATCTCTACGTCCAGGGTAATCCGATCGCGAGTCTCCACGTCTCCAGCACACGCTTTTACTCCCGAAATGTTACCGTTCACGCACACTACAATAATCCGCTTGCTCACGACGTCAGACCCTGCTACGTTACATATTGCGACCTCCAGTCTCGACTCGCGTTCTACGAAGAAAATTAGTCCCGGAGCACTCGTCACGACCTTATTGCCACATTCCTCAGAGATAACGCGCGATAGACTCGACAAAGGAAAGCAATGTTTTCTCAACTGCTTCCACACCACGTCATATGCACATTCCACATTCGTCGATACAACATTATTTTCATCTTTGTTCATTCAAATACTATTAAAAACAATTCTAATTACAAATTAAAAAATGTTTATAACCTTACTTTTGTTTGTATAATAGTCATTGCAGTTTAATATTGTTTAATATTCGTCTATTTTTTGGGTCACAAAATGTCGATGTAATTGTAATATATATTTTTTACGGGATAATATTACCAATTTTTTTGTAATTTCGTATACGGTTAATAAAAGCCACACCTGAAGATGATAATCTTTCCTTTCCTATGTACAACGGGTTTATCAATAACAATTTTTCGTATATATAATGTAAAAAAAAATATCAACCATATGCATTCCGTGTTGAGTGGAAACACTAAAAATAAAAAATTCAACAAACAATTGGTATGTAAAAGTCATCATTTTTGAAAATTAAAAGAATTTTTCAGAAAATTCAAAAGTGAAAAAAAAACTAGACTTCGACTCAAAAACTACCTCATGCGAAGAAAAACTGGAAAAAGCTTTTGATACATTTTTGGATACTATATAGGACAGAAAACGACGAGACGAAATATCAAAGTTTTTTTAGAAATTTTGTATACAAATACAATAGATATTTATATTTGAGCAAGGAAGAATCGTCAGATTGATTTTCTTTTCGTATTTGCAGAATTTTCTTTGAATTTAAGTAACGATAAATGCGCTCTATTTTACCGCAAAGCGCATATTTGGCATTTGTTGCATTCTCGACCGATGTTAACACGCAATATGGACGATAACTTATCGACGTTGTACTCGCGCAAGCTGCGTAGGGTGGGTGCACCTAATCTCAGCCTCCACCAAATCTCGGCCACTCGACTATTATTTTAATAGTTAATATAAAACGGATATTTTTTTATCTTCTAAAATATGTGTAGAATGATTCGTGCAAGAAAAACATAGACAAACATTAAAGAAAATTTTGGTTGGACTATACTGGTTTGTAGATTAAATTTCATGAAAATAAAACCTCTAGGGGGCCGAAAAAAGGTCTTATGTGGCCGAGATGATTCGCATAATGGACAATTATCGGCCTACATTTATTAACATGCATGGAAAAAATTTAATGAAAAAATAATAAGAATGTAGGAATAAAAATAATAAGAATTAAAGGAATAAGAAGCAGAAAGAATAAAAAATTAAATCTATACTTTATTAACAATTTATTTATACATTTGTCATTGTTTAAACAATTTAATGTGAAATGTTAAAGTGAAATATGTTCAAATTAATGTCTATATTATACACAACTACAAATATATTGTAAAAAATTAATAAAAATTACATTTTGAAATATATTCATAATCAGGAAAAATTTACAAATTTTCCATAAGAAGCAAAGTTTTGTATCTCTTGAATTATTCAGTAAAACGACATCAAATTTTATCAGGAGCTTAGAACGGAAATACTAAAAATTTATTTAATTCTCATTTTTATAAAAATATTATTCATACATTCTTAAATCTTTTGGTTGGAAGTGTAAGGACTATAGTTTTTAACGTTTGAAAACATTTCAATAGTCGATTAAATTTCTTTTTTAACACCTGCAAGTTACGTGACAAAAATACGTGCCTAATTAACTGTCATGGATACTATGTAATTATTTCGACTACGTACGTGTTTATACATCAAGGAGAGTTTCCGGCAGCTGTGTTAACACGCGTTTTTTCGTGTCGTCAACCTAGATGAAAAATTAAATTTTTAAAGATAATACAAAATTGATATTCTTATGATGCATATATATCAATGTCGAATAATGTTTCTATTATTTTTATGACTTTTCAGGAAAATATTTCACAAGCTACAACCCCATTTCCGTCATTGTCGAAATAATGCGTGTGTTACAAAATTTTAGAATCTTGAGACAGTCTTATCATGTTTACTCGTCAAGTCGTGTATATCCGAATCAAATTTCGATGCTGTTAGTAAATGAAAATACCTTTTGCGTCTAAATCTGGACATTAATTAAAATTATCCGAAAAAAAAATAAACTGCGTGACTGCATGGTCGTAAATGAACGGACGAAAATTTGAGGACGTTTTCGTCAGGGCTTTGGGCAGAAGAAAATAATGGAACGAATGAAAGAGTTAACTAGATGTAATTTACGTACTTATTAAAATAATATTTACGGACTTTGAGCTGAAAAAAGAAGACGTAAAAAAGGCAGAATGAGGAAAAAATTACGTGAACTCTATCGCATACAGTGTTCCATGTAAGCTGTGACTACTTAAAAAATATGTACTCGCACGAGGAAAAATGAGAGAATTTATTCTGATAATTATTAGACACAGATGTGGAATGATGTCTCCGAAACAAAACAAGGCCAACGTAGACGACATTTTTCGTAAAATTTAAGTGACGCAGGTATTCTTGTGTACCCAAAAGTCACATTTGTACAGCTGTAACATGTTTGTCGTTATATTTGAAAAATTGATAAGTTTTCCTTAATAAGCTTTTACGTATTTCATACGCATATCATACCATACGCAACACGTGCAAGATCTCGTCCAATCTTTCATGTTGGTATGAGTGTACTGTGTACAGAATTTTTATTCATATAGTTTCACGAAAAGAAACATGTCATCTCATTTCACCACTACAAATTGTATTGTTTGCTTTTTAGTCTGTAGCGTGATCGACAGTTTTCAGAAGCTTCCCGCTATGTCGCTTTATCTACGAATTTTGGCATATAAAAGCAGCCGAATAAACTCTCGTTTCATATCGAGTTGGCACTTGTATGGTTTTACAAGACAATTCAGCCAAGTGAGTCTCTATTATTTTTATCATCGTTGCTGTGACTCGTGTATTGAGTCTTCATTGTTTTTTTTTGTTTTCTCTATTTATGAAATAAATTCGAGATTTTAAAAAAGAATTCTCTTAAAAATTAGAAAACCCCAATAAATATGATCTATTTTTCGAAATCAATAATTTTCTTTTATTTTCAGAGGAGAAAACCAAAAGCATGATGATAAAACTACTGTGCATGGCACTCTTGTGCCTTGCCATCACCGAGGTAACGTCTTTTCCGTGTATCATATTAACAATTCGCTGCAAATTGTCGAAATTTTTTTTTTAATTAGCGTGTGAGATTTTTATCGTGAATATAATTTGATATTTTCGTCGTTTGAGTTTATTTGTTTTCTACGCATTTTCTCAAAAAAGTATTTTTTAATTTTCGTAAGAACTTTAACATCGATTATATCAAAATCAAATATTTTTATGTATTTTTCGTGAAATCGATAGTAATATTCTTCGGTTTTATTTCATAGGCTGCGCCTCCAAGGAAGACGTATGCGGAAAGGATGGAAGAACTTGTAAGTATTAAAAAAATTACGTGAGCAATGTGTGTTGTGAATGTCATAACCACGATAAAAATACATTCGTGCGGATCGTTTACCGGTACTATTCGTCTATTTTACAGAATAAACGACGTGACGAACGTCTCAAGAAAACTAAGGAGAAGGTATGAAAATCATATATTGTGTAAATGAACTCTGGACAAATGAGCGAAAATGAAAAAAAATTTAAATAAATGAAGTCGATGATTAAACATTCATTTTCTTGCAGTTTGCGGAAAACGTAGACTCAGTGATGTCCGAAGGTGTTGGTATTGTGAGTGTTCTTTTAGCTTCAACTGATAAATATCAAAATAAAAAATATATACTTGATTCTAATAAATGCATTATTTTAAAAATTTTAGATCGCAGCAGGGCAAGATGCTGCTTTTAATATCGCTGATGAGGTAAGTTCGATGATATCATTCTGTAAAATGGAATACAAGTAGAAAATGCCAATAGAAAAAAAAATTCAAAGTGGAAAATTAATATTGATTTTTAAAAATTTCAGTTTCAAGATGGAGCTGCCAACACGTTACTCGCAGCCGAGCAAACGGTAAGATTTCAGACACAGCAGCTTCGCTAAGACATCAACAGAAAGATACTTTTTCATATTATCGGATTTTTTCATTCTCCCGTTAAAATATAAATAAAAAATTATACTCCTGATGGGAGGAAGGGGGAGAAACAATGAAAATGAATTTGCAGAAAACGAAGTTGCCGACATGCGAATAACGCATAAATTCCATTGTACTTTTTAATTTTTTTCTTGTAGCGCCGACTTAACATTTTTCTTCCTCTGTTGCAGGCTGCTAAAGTCACAGAAGGCGTTGGCCAAGTCAGTTCAAAGGTAATAGAATTCCTTCAATATGTCTTTTTACAGAGATTGCCATTTTACAGTGTAAAGAACAGCACATTGATCGATAATAACTTTTTGATTTGTAGGTCATTAAGGGAGTTTCGGAAACAACAGTTGAAGTCGTCAATGTGGTAAGTATATTTGCAACGGAAAATATTATTCAGGCATTCTGTACACGAAGGCATTTTCAAATAAAACTGAAAACGCGAACGGATAGTATTAAATTTAAAAAATCCTTCAACAGGTCGATACAGCCGCGACAGGTGCTACTAAAGTTGCCAGCTCGGTAAGTATTTTTCATCGTCAACTTTTTTTTCAAGCAGAAACTTGAGCATTGTTTATAATGATTTTCTTTTTCAGACCGTTGACGCAGCATCCGCAGTCGCAAAAGGTGGATTGCAAACGGTAATTGAATACATATTTCAAATTAAAAAAATATATATACACATTCGTTTGTGAAAAATGTATGAATAAAAAAAAGCCCTGCTGAAAATATGACGTTTTTTGCACGTAGGTTCAAAAAACTACCGAGGGAATAGCTCAGTTCAGTGACGCTGTAAGTTTTTTTTTTATTTCTCCTTGAAGCAATAGACAATTTGCAGAACATTAATTTTCCTTTTTTTTCGCAGGTCGTCCAAACTGGAGGCAAACTCGGTGTGGGCGTGACCAATGTGGTAAGATTTGTAAAAATGAAAATAAAAATGATAGTATATTGTGATACATAATACGTGAAAGAATGCTGAATGGCATGAAGTTGCACACGAGTCGAAGACTCGTTGGGAATCCGCACTTACGCTTTATGATTGATAATTGCTGATTTTTCAATTTTCAGGCAACCTCTGTCTCTACTAACGTTGGAATCGTCGCATCCAATGTTACTGCTGGTCTGGGTAATGTTGGAGAGGGAGTTCTCCATGTGGTAAATATGTTCACATTGAAATACTTAAAGTGATATGGTCATGGTATCGCTTATTACATATTTTGTTAAAATTTTTCATAAACTTTCTTTACCATCGTACGTACATGTATGTCAAGTTTTAAAAGGTTTCACGATGTGGAAGTCGAGATATTTATTGGTAAAAATTACATTTTTTTGCATAATTCCATAAGAGCGCTTATTAAATATTGCGATCTTCAACAATAAATATCTCAACTTCTACGTGGTGAAGCTTTCTAAAATTTTGCACACATTTTTATACAATATCGAAGAAGCTTGTATGTTTAGTATCTTTAGCCAATTTGCAACAACTTTTCTTAATGAACTTTTACTCGCAAACCACTTTCCACATGAGAAAAACTGAGTCGAAAATTTGTCGTTTTACTGCCATGACCATATCACCTCAAAATACTCTGTAGTCTAATAATGTTGGATCTTAATTGATTTGTTAATTATCAGACCAGCGCCGGGATTAACGGTCTTGGAACTGTCTCCAGCAAGGTTAATAATTTAAATTTTCCTATGAGAATGGTTTAATTTCTTAAATTGTATCGAAAATGAACGATTTTCATTTTTTTTGGCGGCAGGTCGTCGAAGGTGTTTCCGATGTTACTGTTGGAGCTACGAAAGTGGTAAATATGCGATAGTAGCTTATGTTTAAAATTTCTCCATAATTAATGGAAATGGGGATGAAAAAAATGCTGAAAATTTATTATTTTTAGGTAGTGACAGTAGCCGACAATACTGGAAGGGTTGTTACGAATGTTGCTGCGGCCACTGGCAAATTAACCACCGACGTAACCGACTTGGTAAGAAGAAATTTGTTCCTTAGTACAATCATATTTTACGTGCAGACGAGCGGATGGATGATCATTTTTTTCATTCGCAGGCCAATCGAGGTGCTCAAATAGCCGGTGAGCAGGTAGAGGCGGTAAGTTACTTTGGAAATTGTATTTTTATTTCATTATCTCTATTATAATTATTATAATTGTTATAACTTTATTATAAGTATTATAACTATGATAATCTTGAATTTGTAGATAGTCGATCAGGGAATCGATATGGCCTATGGTGCAATCCAATCGGTAAGTTATGGAGTTTCATTTACCATTTAAGGAGGTTTTGAAAGATGACAGGAAAATACCACACTTTTCATGTTATTTTAGACTGTATAAAATATGTTTTTATCAAACTTAAAAACAGTTCACCAAGCGGTTTCTTAGGACAACATTTTTAATTTTTCGTATTTTGACATTATTTCTTATGGTAAATTAGTCTATTGGCTCCAAATATAAATAACATACATTGAAATTACTGAAAAGTTGATTTTATATGCACGGTTATGGTTTTGAAAATTATAAATTTGAAAACGTTTCATTTCATTTTTTTGACGCATTTAAAATTACTTAAACAATACTGATTATGAAACGTTATCACATTTTCAGTTATCAGAATTTTAACGTTGCTTCTTATAGAAAATTTGTATATAATTTGCATATATTTGTATACTAGCATAGCGGCTCGGGAGTTTCGCGCCCTCGTGGTAATCGTGAAATTTACGTATTTGCAACATTTTTTTGGGCGATTCATTGAATGGTATAAAAGTTATCTTATTGCTCTCTGGTGATGAGTCACAAAAAAATGAATTGCACGAAAATTTTCTCTGAGTTTAAATACGTATTTAAATCAATTTTCATGCCGAATGGTCAATTTATATATATATATATATATATATATATATATATATATATATATATATATATATATATATTTGTGTTTTTTTTAAATTAAAAATAATAAAATTTACACGGCCCTGGATTGACTCCATTATAGCCACAGGTCGATTTATACAGAATTTCATACTCTGTTGCGCCATCTATTTATGACGAATTAAAATAAAGTAGCACATTGAAAGCTATGTCTATGTCAAATTTCACTCAAATCCGTGCAGCCGCTTTTGCATTATTGAGTAACAAACATCCAAACATACATTCACATTTATATATTAGTAAGATAAGATTACACAAAAATATGAAATTTAATTTTCACTACTATGCTATGGAAAATTCAATTTTGTTAGGAGCTATTTATTCAGTTTCATTTTAACCGATATAAAACCTATCACAAAAATAAATTTTGGAATTGGTGACAAAAACATATAAATTCAAAATTTTACAAATTTATCACGATAAACTTTTACCGAGGACTATCTCTTTAACCCTTTCATAAGATTTCATAACATTAAATTTTCTACATCTTCACACATCGTATTTATAGTTTTCTTGTTTAAATTTTATATTGCTCAGTGTAATGGATATTCTCGATTATACATATAGTGACATTGATTCTTTGGTATGTAATTACATTTTTATGTGTTTAGATGAACGAGACACTTGATACTTGGACCACCGTAGCACCTAGCGTCGGCGGCGGTGGTGGTGGTGGTAGTTTTGGTCCTGGAGGTGGTGGTAGTTTTGGTCCTGGAGGTGGTGGTAGTTTTGGTCCTGGAGGTGGTGGTGGTGGTGGTAGTTTTGTTCCTGGAGGTGGTGGTAGTTTTGTTCCTGGAGGTGGTGGTAGTTTTGGTCCTGGTGGTGGTGGTGGTGGTGGTAGTTTTGTTCCTGGAGGTGGTGGTAGTTTTGGTCCTGGTGGTGGTGGTGGTGGTGGTAGTTTTGTTCCTGGAGGTGGTGATAGTTTTGGTCCTGGTGGTGGTGGTGGTGGTGGTAGTTTTGTTCCTGGAGGTGGTGGTAGTTTTGGTCCTGGAGGTGGTGGTAGTTTTGGTTCTGGTGGTGGTGGTGGTGATGATGGTGGTGACGGCGGTGGTGATGGTGGTGGTGGTGGAGACCCGGATGAACGTTAAAGAACATAAATGTCAAGGTTCCATAAAAAGTAAGTGAAAGACACCGTCAAGAACTTCGAAATTTTGAAAAACATCACTCATCAACGATATAAAAAAATTGTTTTCTTTTTTCTCTCGCAGATAATGGCTCACAAGATTATTTATGTTCAACACGGCCCAACATAAAATGTTTTGTTCGAAGAATCGTTTCCCAGGAATATCTGCTTATGCGCAATGGAATTATGTAATTGATTTAATGAACCAATAAACGAATCTCTTATCTTGAATTTACAAGCAAAACGTTGTCATATATTTCCAAACAAAACTCCACTACCCAAAGAAATACTAGTTGCTGCGGTGCAATTTAAATTATTGCACTACCAAATATTTCACTACAATAAAAATAATAGAGAATAAATGCTTTTGTCGGCATGAAGGACTACCTCTAAAAAATAAAATTAAACAGTAAAAATGGCTTTTCTAACAACCCTGGATATTAATTCGATTGATTTTAATTTTACTTAAATTGAATAAATTATTTACGGTCTAAAAATATTAAAAAATAATTAGTGCAAGGCACCATGGTCTCCTTCAAATATTTTCTTTAAAAAATTACTAAATTCATTATTAGTATTTAAGAAATACTGTTTTGTTTTGTTTTTTTAATTTCTTAGAAATTCTGAATATTGAAAACATATTTTTTCAAGAATATTTTATTTTAAACGAAAAGTTTTGGATGTTTTAGAACATCCACTGTAGTATTAAGTAGAAATGATGAAAAACTGAACATTAATCATGAAATAAGGCTAATCGTCTATCCATGTGATTGCACAAAAAAATGATGAAATTTTTGTAAAAAATTACATGAAACTTCTTTTTCATATAATATTGCATTGAAAATGCGAGTTTCAACGTCTATTGAGCCAAATGAAACAAGTCAATTTTAAACTAATGCGACTGTTTTCGGACAGAACTAGATCGTTTTCTTCCCTAGGGCAGAAACTGATGATTTTCTGCCCGCTGAATGAAGTTGTAGTCCTGTTCTCGATCCTGTCCGTGTATCTTTTGTTTGTTTCGAACCTTTATTTCTTTTCGTTATTAGTCTGGAATTGACTAGTTTCGGTTGGCTCAACAGGCATTGAAACTACCATTTTTAATGCGGATTATATGAAAAATATAGTGTATATAGTGGGATGAAACACGATTTTAGACTTCGGGTCGTGCCAGCTCTCGCTTCGCTCGTCCTGTTTCATCCCTAGTCACACAATATACTATAACGCTATACAAAAATCAGTGCAAAATTTTTCTTAAAATAGGAAGCTCTTTGCTAAAATAATTATTATACAAAATAGCAACTTCAAACACATGCTCTTACGGGAAGATACGAAAAATAACCATATTTTTAACAATTATAATATCTTAATAAGGAGCTTCCTAATCGTCGTGAAATTTTTATACAACCTTTAGAGGTGTTACTTTCAATATTACTAGGCAATGCGATACGCGCTTCGCGCGTGCTAACTTTGGTTAAAGATTGACGTTTTGAGAATGTATCAGTTCTTTTTGTGCAAAATTTCAGTTTACATCTATGAATTTAGTTGGAATCACCATCGAAACAAAAAGAAATTTTTGAGAGCCAATCAGAATCTCGGAAGGTCTATTTCATTCTAAATTTTCAAAAATTTTCCATCTTTTGGAATTTTGAACACGGCATAAATAAAATAAAATGGCAGCCCTTGACCCCAGGCCGCGGCAAGTAAAGAGAAAAAGGACCCCTACGAAGGGATCTGACAAAATGCAAATTTGAAGATGAAAAAAAAGAGTTTTCACCAAATTTTCGGAATGAACGGTGGTGCCCCACCTGATCGGTTAGTTCCCCGCACCTCCACATACCATGTATGAGTGTGAAGGGAAATGAATGACGCGGAGGCGCGTAGAGATGAAAGATACGAGGGGGTTGAATTCGTGTGTATAAAATATGTGTGTGTGTGTTTGTTTCGGGAAGCCAACGAGCACGGGTGGAGATAGAGACGCGATGGGTGGGGATCGGTACGCGTGCGCGGTGCGAAGGGTTGGAAGGCTCACGGGGCGACCGCCGGCGAGCGAGGCAAAGAGCACCGAGTTGAATCGGGAGCGAGAGAGACGCGGGGAGCCTTCGAGGTCTCTTCCCTGACTCGTTTACAACTTTGGCTCGTTCGTTCGTTTTCGTAGCCGGCTAGCGCGATGCTGACTCTCCAGTGCTCCCTCGAACGCGCCAACTGTTCGAGCTCTCGCGAAACCACCACGCACCGTCGTCTTCTCCATTTTCCTCCATCATCATCAGCCCCGATTCGAGCACTACACTCGGCCGCCGAACTCTCCACCCTCCGCGCTACATCTGCATCCATCACCGAGAAATCCTCGTACTCCCCGATCAAGCGAAATATCTCATCGCAGGTGTGACGGTTTACGAAAGTGCGAGACATAATCCGAAAAGAGGGCGCGGGAGGAAGCGACGAATTTTTCAGTGTCTGTGAATAGAGGTGTTCGTTTTTTTTTATATTCCTTTCCGTGCTGCTCCCGCTGTGCTCCCTTGCCTTTTTTTTTCTTCATCAATTTTTATCGAACGTGAGTCTGTGACGTTTTTCAGTGATCGCGCGACGAACGATCGGGGATTACAAAAACTTTTCGCGGTGAACAATAACTCTTAGGCGATCGTCAATAACCGTGTCGCATTGAGAGAAAATAAAAAGTATAAAAACGAGATCCGCAAGAGGGAAATGATTCGGTTGAACCGGCGAGTTTCGATTCGGCAAAGGGAAACAAGCAGGAGAGATATGGAATAAAATAAGTACATGGTGTTCCCGCTCGGGGAAGGGGCTTTGGTTATGGGGGCGGGGGTGGGGACGGCGGGCCCGGGGTGGGTTTTCGGAAAGATGGGTGAGAGTTAATACACAGCGCGAGGGTTGATAAAAAGCGAGGAGGAGGAGGAGGAGGAGGAGGAGGAGTTGAAGAGCGCGATGCTCTATCGCTCGACGTAATGTAACCGCGGAGTAGCGGAGAAAGTAGGAGAAGAAAGAATAAATATATAATCGAGACAGAGAGAAGATAAAATGAGGGGGGGAAATTACTCGGTGAGATGCGAGGAGGGACTCGTGGTGCCGATTTGGACGCCGCAGACGAATTTGAATCTGTTCGACTTGGTTTTCCGGGGTATCGTTTACTTTCTTCTACTGCTGTATCTGTTCATAGGCGTGTCGATAATAAGCGACAGATTCATGGCGGCGATCGAGGTCATAACGTCCCAGGAGAAAGAGCTCGTGGTCCGCCGCCAGGGTAAGGAGCCACAGATCGTAATAGTACGCGTGTGGAACGAGACCGTGGCGAATCTAACGCTAATGGCGCTCGGTAGCAGCGCCCCGGAGATTCTTCTCTCGATAATAGAGATCTGGGCGAAGAATTTCCAGGCTGGCGAACTCGGACCGGGAACGATTGTCGGCTCGGCGGCCTACAATCTCTTTGTGATAATTGCCCTGTGCGTATTCGTAATACCGAATGGGGAGACCCGCAAGATAAAGCATCTCCGGGTGTTCTTCGTTACGGCGACGTGGAGCATATTCGCTTATGTCTGGCTGTACATTATCCTCGCGGTCTCGAGCCCGGGGGTCCTCGAGGTCTGGGAGGGCATACTCACATTTTCCTTCTTCCCGGCAACCGTATTGACCGCGTACGTCGCCGATCGGCGGCTCCTCATTTACAAGTACCTGCACAAGGGTTACCGGATGAACAAGCGAGGCGTTATCGTCCAGGCGGAGGCGAGCGACTCCGAGATCGGGGTCGAGCTCGAGATAAAGGCGCATCAGGATCCTCCTATGACGAACAACGGGGGAGTTGTCGGAACGACGGACCGATCGACCGACGCGGACACGCCCGAGGCACGCGAGTTCGAGGAGACTCGACGGGATTACATAAAGACGCTGAAGGAACTCAGGAAAAGGCATCCGACCCTCGGCCTGGAGCAACTCGAGGTAATGGCCCACGAGGAAGTCCTCGGCAAGGGACCCAAGAGTCGAGCCTTCTATCGGGTTCAGGCGACCAGGAAAATGGTCGGGGCTGGTAATCTCAGCAGGAAGATAAGCGAGCGCGCCCAGAGCGATCTCAGCGAGGTTAAGGCCGAGCTTCAGCGCGCCGAGGCCGAGTCCATCGACATTGAGAACGTTAATGCCATGCGGGTATACTTCGATCCCGGCCATTACACCGTCATGGAGAACGTCGGCACCTTCGAGGTTGGCGTCGCCCGCGTCGGCGGTGATCTATCCAAAACTTGCACCGTCGATTACTCCACCGAGGACGGCTCCGCCGAGTCTGGCTCCGATTACATAAGCGCCAAGGGCACTCTCCTATTCGAGCCCGGCGAAGTACGCAAAACTATCAAACTTTCCATCATCGACGATGAACTCTTCGAAGAGGACGAACAATTTTACGTCAGGTTCGTTTATATATTCCAAACCTCGTTCCCTCCCACATATACTTATCGTCGAATATATATAGTCTTTACTTTTATTTTAGCCATTTTTTATTTATTTATTACCCAATCTGCAGCAATTTAACCTTCAAATTATTTTCACACAGAATGATTTATGATTATTCGTGGTAGTCTGTTGTTGCGGTCATTTAATTTTCGGTGCAGTTGCTACTTTGGTAAAGATGATTAAGGTACAAATGTCATTTTACCATGCACAATTAAAAAAAACATAAAGCATGATGGATTATTACTGAAAAATGAAACACATTTTATAAGTTAGTTTTTAAATCAGATTGTAAACGAATTCTAAAAATTTAACAAAATTTCAAGCTTTGAACAATTTTAACCCTTTGTCCGATTGGATGTGTTTTGAACTTGCGCAAAGATTATTATTCGGGATATATGGCAATATTGTTGACGCGGGGGTACGTATCTCTATAAGTTCTTTAATGAGCCCCCGTCTCATATTTATATTTGCCTACCTGCGCGTACTTTTGAAATTTCGCAACACCGAGCAGCAATTTACGCAAGTTCGTTTCAAGTCTCTAGTTTCACTTTTAGGACGTCTCCCCCGGTTACTCTATCCCTTTTTAAACTACGATATGATTTGCTAATAAAGAGTCTAACAACTCTTGGCTCATATAAGAGTTGGATCAACAATCTTGAGCCAACTCTTACATTCTGATCCTTCTACTTAAAATTCTTATAACTAAGAATGTGCCACAAACTTTACTCTTGTTAATTTTTCTTCTTCAACCTATTATACATTTATATTTTAATATTCATATTAAAACATGAAATTCTCTTAAAGATGTCCAAAGCATATTTGAAATGAATGTCAGATAAAATCGTATTTTTTAAGCTTATACTTTTGATGAATTTTCAATAAATTCTTAGCTACTGCCCCAATAACAAAAAAAGCTCTAATTCCCAGTCATGTATAATTTTTTATTTTGTTTCATTTGAATACTGTTGCATATAGCTGGATATAATTTTTGCCCGGAAGATTAACTAGGACATAATAAATCTGAACTATCTATATCTTTTTCTCATTTACTGGAAAATGAAATTCCTTGTTTCCAGTAAGAACAAAAATAGTCCAGCGATTAATTACGTACCAGTCAGCACTGTCGGATTTTGTCATCCGATGTCGTGTTTCGAAACAGAAGCTGATAAAATTGCACGTAGGAGGCTACGAGCAATCCGACGAATCCCATTTCAAGCGATTGTAATTTCCACTCGCATCTCGATGACGTGAAGACAAACCTTATTCGTTTCTCCACATTTTATCCCGTCATGCATCTGCAGAGATGAAATTTTACTCAAACAGACACTGCTGACATGAAAATAACTCAAGCAGCATTTACTTTGAAGATATATTAAAATAAATTATTATTTCTTGTTAAAAAGTAATAATGATAATAATAACATTACACTATTTAAAAAAGATTTGTTGCAGTAAATCTATCTAAGTTATACTTAAAATACATGTGAAATTTGAAAAAAAAATCATCATCTAGAAAGATACTTTATGTTAAAAATCACAATTTTTCGTAGCTTCTAATAACACCTCGTGTTAGAAGTTGCAATTTTAAACCTTTAAAGTCTTGATTTTATCAAACAGTGAATCACTTTCTTAAAATATTCACAAAGTTGAGTATTTGATTTTTTTTTAATATTCATGCAATTTATTTAAAAAAAGTTTTTTATAAATATTTAACTGACGATTTTATCAGTTAAAAAATCATTCGAATGTTAGAAATGCGATGGAACTTTTTTATTTAAAAAAAAGTGAAAACAATTATTCATTATTTGTGTATCGTTATCGTGAAAAAATGTCTCGTGATGCAACTAAAAGGGTACTTCATTATTGAATATCATTATATAATCAAATCCAATCGAAAATGTCTTTTCTTCCGATTGAATAATTCGATCGAGTTTGAAGCGACGCTCCGACGACGTCTATCCAAGAAAACGAAATAAACGAACAACTATGATTCAGATCTGTCACCGTATTCTTGGAACGTAATTTCAATTAAATAAATTTCCACGCTTGTAAAAAGGAAAAAATTGCTGAGTGCATTCTCAACAATTCTAAACATTCTAAACATTCTAAACCATTTTTTTTCTAATTATTATTTCCATATCGTATGATTTATTTATGTTTTGTTGATGTGGATATATAGTTCTGTTTCATTTTCTCAATTTAATTCCACTTACAATCAGTATAATCAATAGTAACGATTCGAGGCAAGTGTAATTTATGGTTAAAAGCTCTCACGAGTCTATTCAGTACAAATACGACCGTTGTTTTGGCTTTTGTTTAATAGTTTGATAGTTTAATTTTTCTAATTAATTAAGAATAATGAAGACTAGACGTTCAGAAGATCATATCTATATGGGTATTATTTTATTTTCATTTTTTTTTCGTTTAAAAAATATGTAAAAATATTCGTATAATAAATAGATGTACCCATCATAGGAAACAAAAAAAAATATCATGACAAATTGTTTCTTGGTTCAAACTATGCTGTAGGATAAAACTATTATATTTTCGCAGCCATGGTGACCTGAAGTTTGATCAATCGGAAAAGAAATGAATTTATAAGCAAACTATAAATGTCAAAATAGGTTAACAGCTATTTGTGATAAGAACAGCTATATACTATCATTCATAGTGTTTACAAGTTATAACATTCCAATAAAGTTCTATACAACTCGAAGTGGATCATTCAACATTGGTCCCAGTTCAGAATTTAGAGTCTTTCAAATTACACTTACAAATTGCTATGTTACACCAATACAAATGTGATTATGGAATTTTAATTCATACTTATAAATTATTTAAAACTATAATAATGTCACAGAGAATTATATCCAAAAAATATTAGCTGAATCAATATCTTTAGTTGCATATTTGGTTTATTCAATTCTCGTGTTTCAATTGCATAGATATATTATTGTATTTGCGAAATTACATAAATCTTTAAAATAACCATATCAATATGGAATTAAATATTGTCAAGTTCAGCAAATAAGTACTTTATGAACATACATCTTTGGCTGGCCCAAGTATATTATGATATCAAAGAACCAAACTTGTTTTAATCAACCCAATAAGTGGTTATTCGGCATTATTATCTTGATTTTTATATTTTTATACTTTAATTAGTCATACTAATTATTAAATTAATCAATATCATCTTTCATTGCAGGCTAACGAATTGTTCGCAACCGGCAATGCTCGTCTCGCCAAGTCTCGCTACCGTAATGATTCTCGATGATGATCACAGTGGAATTTTTGGCTTTCCGGAACGAGATGTTGAACTCGTTGAGAGCGTTGGCCAATATCCATTGAGGGTAATCCGTTACGGTGGAGCTCGGGGTCGAGTCTCCTTGACTTATCGCACCTTAGAAGGAACTGCCAAGCCTGGAAAACAATATCAGCACTGCGAAGGTAGCATCACGTTTGAGGATAATCAAACCGAGTGAGTATATTTATCAAATACGATGTCGCATCGTCCTATCTTCATGGGTCGATGTCCCAGACCCCTTTTTATTTGCAACGTAACAAGTTGAAGGAAATTGTTAAAAAAATTCGTTTGAAAGTATTTCCAGTGATACACGATTGTTGTTTTTTTTCGTTTTACAAACATAAATTGAAGTATTTATGACGAGAGTGATAAAAAATTAAGTGTTTTTAGACAATTTGCGCGATTGCAACGTAAAATTTTGAAGCGATGCGTTGAATTTTTTTTTTTGGCAGTAGTGCATGTGCAATGAGAAAGAAACAACGTGATAACGAAAGCAAGCGGGGGTGTTGGGAGACGAGAGCGTGAAAAAGAGGCGAGCCGTAAGTGGGCCAATAGGGGGAGGGAAGCCCCAAGGGTGCTTCGGCGTAATGTTCCGGCAGCCCTGTGAGCTAACTCCCTCGGTCATCACCGCCGTTCACCACTATGTGCACGCCCGATCTCGCCCACACCTCGCGCGCTTTTACTTTTCTCAAAGTAATAAACAATCTTCCTCCGTTTTACCTCCCTCATGCAAAACAGCCTCTTATTTTTCATTGTTTATGCCCCCAGCACGCACTCGTATTCTACTCGGTCAATACAGTTTTTTGTTCGAAAAAAAATCTCATGATTCGCACAAAAAATAAAATACATTCGTATACGTACGCGTACTTCTCAACACCCTCAAATTATTGCAGTCTATTATTAAAAACACACATCATTAATTGATAAAGTTTTAAAAATATATACATATACTTTTGAGATTGAAAAAAGATATATATATATTAAAATTTTTTAAATTTTATCTTCCCTCGATTATTGTTATTGTCCGAATTGTTACAAACAATTGGAGTGTGGTGTATAATTTTTGTGAATAATTTTTAATATGTTTTTGCAATTATACGCAATAAAGATGAAATTGTGACTAGGGTGATCAGAAGAAAATGTGTACTGTAAAAAAAGACGGGATGTTAACCAAATTGTTTGAGTGGTAAAAGGAAATGGTGTAAAATAATAACACCGGTGTGTTTGGTAAAAGATGTTGAGCAGTGTTAAAACGGGGTTAAAAATCGATGATTTCAGTAATCAACCTTTGTTTACGTCTTTTTTTATTAGCACCGGATGGTATTAGCAAGAATAGTGTTACTTCATTAAATTTATGCACTAAATGGTGTTTATATTGTGGTGTTAATTATTTACGCACTGATTTAACATAGCATATCAAACCACATCCATTAAAATCATGCCATATATATTCTATCCCAAACGATGGGAACTATATAGACCAAGAATGGTGTTAAATTAACACAATTTTAACCCCAGATTTTTTGAGAATATCCTCGATCAAAAATGATCATTGCTCCGTTCATCCGGTTGAATTTTTGGAGACGTGGACAAGGTCGTAATTTCGCCAAGATTTTTAGCTCCGGAAGCCCCGCGAATCTTCGGTACAATTGCTCAATTTTGAAAATTGCGTAATTTCAGCGTTCTTCCAGCGTGTATAAGATCGTCAACGCGAACATGAAAAAAAAAGAGAGAAAAGAGCGAAAAAGTAATAAAAATAAAAAAGAACGTAAGCATGGGAAAAAAAGTAAAGACACGAAGTCGAGAAAAAAGAAAGAGAGAGAGAGAGAGAAACAGAAAAAAAGGCAAGAAAAAGTAAGCGTTTCAAGGCTTTGTTGTCCGCTATATATATCTGCCAAGCTCAATTTTGAGCATATATACGTACTTAATACCCGTACATCTGGTGCACACAGTCAAAGGGATATGCGCGCACGATCAAGGAGCATTGAGGATAACGACGACGTTAGAAGTTGCGAGCTAGATTCGTGGTCTTATCGTCATTACAGCCCTACTGCTTTAATATCTCAATGAGAATCCTCATTTTATTTTTCTTTTTTCGATTCTGGCATTCTACTATAAAGTACCTCACTAAATACGTCATTGCAATAACATTTTCTTCATCCGAAAATGTTTTTTCCTTTTATGAAAAATAAGGAAGGGTCACACATTTTTTGTCTAACAAAAGGCTATTTTCAAAGAACTTTTATGTTTCCATTAAAAATAGTATAGTTGCGAAAAAAAATTGGAGCATTTGAAGGCATGAGGTAAATTGAGGAAAATCAGTTTTGTTTTTTTTTTTACATTATTTTTTAGTATTGAAGAATAGAATGGGGAAGTTACAATTTTTTTCCAACTTTAACCTCGTTTACGGAAAAGGGAGATATTTTAAAATCCTCTTCAACTGTTCGAAAGGCTTTATATTTTCCTTTTTCAAGGAGAAAAAAATGTGATTTTCAGACACAATGACCACTTTTTTTTCATCCAGTCTACACTTTTTTAAGCTCTGAATGGAATTTTTAATCTATTGTTTCTGAAGATGTGTGTCTATTTCTCTATTGAGTCATCTTCACTTTTATTCATCTGAATGGAATTTTTCATCTATTGTCCTTACGTGCGTGTATTTGTGCGCTAAAAGATGAAAAATAGTCGAAAAATGTAAATCGATTGTTCGCAACCGTGATGTTTTGTTCCACAGTATTTAGAACCACGAGTAATCCCCTCGTTTGTTTCTATTTTTTCAATAATCCTTCGCATTCACTCGAAGAAAAGGTAAATTGGAATTTGCTATCCGGAGAATTTATTTTCCTGAGAATGACGTTTCGAGGCAGCCGACGGGAAGAAATTAGAGTCGGACCGTGGGTAAGATTAAAAGAGAGAGAGAGAAAGAAAAATGGGATGAGACGAAGCCGACATCAGTCGAATCGAGGGAGAGATAATGGAAAAAGGAGTCGAGGAGAGTGACGACGACGGCGAGAGGGAGCAACGAAAGGAATGAACGATGTGCGAAAAAAAAGGCGGAAGGGCTCATCTGTGGCAACGTGAGAAAAAAAAATCCAAAGGATGCGATATGGAGGCGAAAAAGGGGCGAAAAGTTCTCGGTGTCCTATTATCAATCTGCGACCGAAGGAGAGCATCGAGGAACAATATTTTTCGAAAATATTTTTTTAGACGCCCTCGAGATTGGGACGAAATTTCGCTCATGCAAATATGCGGAAAACGCGGAAAGAGCGATCTCGACGCGAGAGAAATATTTCCAGAGAGAATCACGGCATTTCGACTCTTCAGCTCGCTCATTCTCCCTAGCAGCCTCTCTCCCCTTCTTCGCCCTGGCCCTGGTGCACCCTTACTTTTCCTCGATATGAAATGACTCGGGCAAACGATAAATCAGGAGGACTCTCTTTATCCACACTTGCCATTTTTTTTCTCCATTCCGCCCCTCCTCTCTTCTTTTCCCCGTCACTTTTTTGTCATTCCTCGCTCTCTTTTCTCACTTTTTCTCCCCTTCCCCCTTTTATCTCGAATTTCCGTCACCCTATAATACAATCTCCGGCATTATTCCTCGAGGCTTCTCCTCCGTGGCCGGCTCGTGCGATAAATCTTCTGAAATTTTTCAACGGCCTCCTCCCTCCGTTGTTATCGAAGATTCTGACAGCTTTGTATAGACGCGAGCAACGGCAACGTCTCCCCGCCCATAAATTTCTCAAACTTTTTTCAAAATTGTCAAATTTCTTTTTTTTTTACGTTTCAAATGAAAGCCGAGTAAAAACAAATTGGTAACGAAGATGAGCTTGTCTCGTCGAGATATAAAAAAAAGTTAGCCCGATGGCCCGTGGCTCGTGTTTTGTCGACGTTCGTATAATCGAGCCGTTTCCACTGTCGCTTACCTCTTCTCATTTCACCCTTGAGTATCATAAAGCGTACGTGTTTGTAACTTTTGCACACACGCGCATGATATCTTAAGTAGTCACGAGCGGAAAATTAGGTCTCCTCTCCATCATCCTGTTCTTCCCGTATTCTCTTTTTTCCTTCTTCTTCTATTCTTTTCCTTCTTCTTTTTTCTTGAACCGAGATTAGACTCGGCAGAAAAAAATTGAGATTAAATAGGTTTTTCTCGAGTTCATCAGAATTTATTCCACCAGGAAGCCTCGTCAGATATACGGTCGAAGAAAAAATTACATGTCGGACGGATGACGCGAAAATAATATCGAACTGAGATAGAATGGGAAAAGAGTGAGAGAATGATAAGGTCGCATATATCGTACGTTAAAAATTTATTGCTCACCGGCTGGAGATTTCTATTGTGGAGAATATATTGAGAGCTCGACTTTCACCGGTCTCTGCCGATCGACGCTTTTCTTTTTTGCCATTGCTCCCAAACTACTGCATGGACGTACAGGTTGTCCCATAAATGGATGTCAATAGCATCACGAGAAAAACAAACGGACATAAAAGTATATCGTTGGAAAAAAAAATCTTGGTAATGGGGATGATCACATGTATATCTGCATCGATCAAAAAGTATCTTGGGACTTATTTTCAATTCTCAATTATTGTTGTAAATTTCGATAGAATTGTTCGTTTTTTTTTTAAGAAAATTGTGACTCACCCTGTACACATGAGAGAGGGTGAGAAAAAAAATATATTTTAGTGCGAGTATAAGGTGGCCGGATGCTCAGCTGCGAGACATCGAATCGCTTCGCCATCTCCCATTGACCCATTTCCCATATTACGTTTTGTCCTTTATCGTTTCTTATATCGCCTTCCTCCGTTCCGCATCGATTGTACGATATTTCACGAAGTAATGAGCGTTAACAACGAGCAACCGATGCGTGGCTCCATTTCGTCAAGTTTCTCATTGCGAAATGTTTCATTTTCTTCGTTTTTTTTTATTTTCGCCTATGATTATTCTTGGCTTTTATGCTGCAGGCAATATTACGCAAATAAAATTTGCACCCTCGCGTCGACTTTCAGCAACGATGTGACTCTTCGAGACATTGTTTATGGAAGAACGTGTGACGCGTTGCGCGAGGAAATAAGGCGAGAAAAGACTCCCAAGAAAAATGAGTATAAATATATAAAGTTGCTGATGGAAGACTGGTTTGACACGACCGAGAAGAAAAAAAGAACGATGGTAAATTATATTGTTCGTGCTCTTATCACGTCGATCCGGTTACGAAAAAAATTTGGAAGAAAAAATAACTAAAGGTTCACTTTCTCGCCTACTTTTATTCACTTTTTACATAAAATCCGATCGTTAGAAATGCATATAACTCGTTTTACGGAAGGAATGACTTTGCATTTAGCACCTTGCTACATAATTTTTATTACATACAAAAATTTATATGCATTATCGTTTGGCAAGAAAAAATTTCGAGCTTAAATACTTGGAAGACTTTTATTTGAGCTTGTGAACAAATTTGAGAATCACTGGGGAAATGTTCCAGCGCTGCCGGTAGTTGTAAGTAGCCTGGGTGGTGGCTCTGCACATTGGATATACACAGACATACCGTACACTGCGAGTGCACACGTTCGATCGATCGATTCCCAGAGGCTTTTCCTTCCATCTTTCTTCCCTCTTACGTACGCTCCACGTTTTGTATATCTTGCGAGGCCGTTTTAAAGACATTTTCTGCTGATGAATGTCGATCGAGGCACGAAACGCCGAGCAGGACGTAAGAGGGCAAGAAAAAAAAACACTTTAAACTTGTACGAACGTGAAATAAGTTCTCTCCCATTCCCTTTTTAGCTTTAGCTAGTGTGTCCAACCAATGGGTCAATGGAGAGTTTGAGCAACTTAATCTAACTTGAGTATTATTCCAACCTTTTAATAAATGCGCAAAGTAAAACTTTTTCAACTCTAACTCCCATTTAAACTCTTTTCTTATAATCAATTAAAATCATACTACTATATATAACGCCTTTCTTGCTCAATTTCACATTTGTCAGATCCTGTTTACTTTTTTCATGTCTTTCGCTTTACTCTCGTATATAAATTGGTATTTGGCTTTTCGATCAGAAATTAACAAAGGTGTATTTTGAAATTTTTGGAAAATCACACTTTGAGAAGGGCAATAAGGGAGAGAAATAAAATAAAGGTGATATTATAAATGAAAAACTTTTGTTTTTCAAGTAAAATTTGTGGAGATTAGTGTCCTTGGTATTTTGGTTGAAAATGAAGAAAGACACGTATTTTCGGATTTTCAAAACTCAATCGCTCAGAGAATGAGTAGGGGATGAAACTTTCTATAAAAATTCGATATGTCGGAGAATTCGTGATAAATGAGTCGTTTCGCACCTATATGTGTATTTGAAGCTAGTAGAAATATAATTTAAAAAAGAGAATATATTCTGATCTTTAAGACACATTTTTGCCATTTCAAAAATTTTTAAACGTTTCAGTAAACATTTTTGATTATTTAAACAATGCTAAGTGTCACAGTTGCTTTAAAACTATGCTTAAACTGGTGAATTGATAATAATAGCGAACGACAAAAAAAATTGAATCTAAATTTTATCAATTTATCATGAGAAATTCATTTTTGTCAAGGACTATATAAAATTTCTCCATAAATGTTCACCGTAGGTCAATTGTTGTTCGAAACACACACGCGTGTTCCCTGATGCCAAGCGAGCTATTAATCACGGGCTTATTTCACCGAACACGTATCAAGTACGTAATCTCATGCGAGAACCTCCACATGTCAGGATAATGAGAGCCTCGGTGCACCCTTGAATGGACAATTTCGCACAATATCATGAATTCGCGCCGAGAAAATCTAAACGCTTGAAGCTCGAGCGAGCTTACGCGTTCGCATATTGATTGTCGGTATTGAATTTTCAATACTCATAAAACATTTTTTCATGCACTAAAATAGATAAAAAAAATTGAACAAATTTATCGGCAATCTCGCAAGATTTTTTACGATTTCGAGAATCGCGGCAGCGATTGCAAGCAAGTAAATTTATAGCCAAGAACAGTTGCGACTCTATATTATATTTAAAATATAATCGATTTTGACAGGTCCAAAAGTTTCAGTAATTAATATTTAATTCATTGTACAGTGTTTCAGTAAACTGTGTAAACCCACATATTATTTTTGTATTAAATAAACTCCTTGTATTTATTTCGAAGTGATATTTAATTTATTGCGTATTCATTTTCTCATTAATGATTAATTCTCATTGAAACTGATGACGTTTGAACCTGCCTGATATTCACTAAACACTTTTCGCCTCTGAACTCATTTTTGAGACACATGTCTGATCTCAGCACTTTGTCCTGATCTACTTATTTGAAATTGAATCGAAAATCCAAACGATCATAATGAGAGAGACACATTGTAACATATATGGTGTAAATTATTATTGTTATTATTTATTCATTGTTTATTATTATTATTATTATGGTATGAATTATATTATCAGAGTTTCGGCTTAATTTCAAATATAGGTAGATCAGTAGAAAATGTGAAAAACTGTGCACTAAAAATACGAGCACTGTTTTGAGGTCACACTATAAAATATACGTAATATAAATATATGAATGTGGGTATAAAATAAATTTGAAGCAAATCGCTTGAATCACAAGTTTATTCAATAATGTAGAAATAATGTACTTAATGAGAGTTTCGAAAGCCTTTGCACGAATATAACAGCACGTAGGTACGATTTACGATTCGAAGGTTCGTTCGAGGATATTGTTTTTGAATTATTTTCGGATTAATTAATTAAAGATCGAGCGTAACGAACGATGATCAATCAAGCCGGTGATAGGGCTTGTAATCGGTGAAACGTGTAATTTTCCATCGAATATATCTTCGATAACGGGATTCCAGTGTTAGCGAACGATAAAATTCGAGCCTCGAAAAGTATAGAGAGTGTCCCTCCGGCACAATCGGTGACACGGCGCGAGGCCGCCTCCGATATGCAACATTTTTCAGAAATTTCGACCCTACACGCGTCGCCGAGCATCGATATATAGCATCCTTGAATGACTCGTCGGAATAAACCGGCCGGAATTGAAAAAAAAAACAATAATAATAAAAAAATCTACACCGATAACGACGGTTTCGTATACATATTATTTTTTTTTTCGTTCTGTCATCTGTCAATCGCATTCGACACGAGTGACCCGTGTTAAAGAATTCCGTATTGAACTAATGTTAGTCAGCAGCTGCGGAAAAAATTACACAAAAATGTTTCGACATTTTAAAAAAAATTTTTAACTGACAATAGAGTGTATTTTATTGTTAAAATTTATTTCAAATATATCTTATATATGTATATATTACGTATAAGGTTTATTGTTTAAAATAAAATATAAAAAATGTAAAAAAGTATATATACGTAGCATCTTTTACAAACCTTTCGATTTCGATATGTATACTTTTGCATGTATGTATACGAGTTCAATTTAAAGAATATTTTTAAAGAATAAGGAGCGTAGGGTGAGCAATGCAAAATGTACACAAGGTCAGCAATAATCCCGTGGGAGAGCATGGAGTGTATATGGACAAAATATGTTAAAATAAGTTTGAATGTAGCTCGTGTACCAGTCGCAAATGTTTCTCACGTCGACTGGTGTTTGTACATTGTATATACACATAAGTGGGCCCTCGAGGCTACCAAACACGCACGCAAACAGCGTTCTCGTCAGCATGCAACCAAAACCGCAGCTTTACACAAAATCCATTGAAAATATCGAATAAAAATGCCATGATCGCGAACATTCACACTAAATCTCAGATTTTTGTTGACGATTTTCTACGATTTTATTGCAATGCGCTTCATTGGAATTTTATATAACACAAGCAACAACGCGGCCACCGCTTTTTCTTGTTTAACATGTTTGAATTTATATTTTGCTGTCATTCTAGATGCATACTTTATATAACTTCGCATAATATGCTCTATGAAATCCAACCAACACTCACTTGAAGCTGACACTCACTCAATTGAACTTTTGTCGAATTTCTACGAAATGTTTTTCGGTAACGAACTACCTGGCGAGACCCGACACGTCTTATCCCAACACTTTATATTGGCCTACTGATTCCAAATTGAATAAAAAAACTGAACATTTAAGACCGTGTTTGGTTTTTGACTCGACCCCATCGTCGAATCGTCAAAGTATATTCTCGAAAAATAAACAATTTTTTTCCTTGTTATGCTCCACGAACTTTCCCTTTTCTTTATGTTTACGATCACCGAACTGTTCAGGTATATTTGATACAAATAGTGGAAAATTGAGTTGCAAAGTTGTTCTCACATTATTACACGTATAAGATAAGTTTTAATAAAAGTGCGATCTGAGGAAATTTGGCATGTTCGAGGTCCTCCAGACTAATTTTTCGAGAATCGAAAAGAGGAAGATCTCAATAAAATTTCAAATGATCTTTTCGTGTCCTCGACGAAGTCGACTTTACAATGGGTAATTCCTGAAAATGTTTGCAAGTCGAAATAAATGATTATAACATTAAAGTCATTATTTCTAAAACATCAGCACGTTGAATTTTTTTTTTGAGTAAAGATTAACCAAGTTAATATATTAATTACCTTAAAAGTTATCACGTGTTTTGAAGATTTTTGAAAAAATCAAAAGGCGTACTCTTTCAAAAATTAGCAAAATTTTTGGAATTTTTTTTCAAATTTGAAAGCAACAACGCGGTCACTTTTTTCTTTTTGATATTTTTGAATTGGTATTTTGCTGTTCTTCTAGGTGGATACTTCATATATAACTTCGCATAATGCGCTCTATCCCGATGAATCGATTAGAGGCCTTATGTCTTTTTTAATATAGGAATAGGTTTTTTTTTAAACTAAAATTTGCAATGTTTTGCTGTTAATAAGGTAGTTTTCTCGGCAAGTCAAATTCAAAAGATACGTTGGAATGAACAAACTTAAAATATATAAATATGTAAACATATATTTCTCAAGTTTGAAATTTTGGTAAGAAAATGTGAAGAAAAAAAAATGTAACAACCAAGTCGAGTTCACAATATGCATCGACATAGAGAAAAATTATAAATGTTTAAATCGTACAGGGATGAATCATTTAAAAAAATGACCAAGATGCTTATTATGATGCTTTTACGATATACAGACATTTTCATTTCTAAGGAACACGTATTGGTACGACACTACTTTGTTGTAATATATTTTTAAAGACCAAATATCTTCACTTTTTCGACAGTTTTTATAAAGAGATTTTTCTTAAAATTCGAGTCATCTCGTATGGTTCTTTTTTCATTTGGGCAAAAAGCGAATGAGGGTGGGAGGTTCGTGCGAAGTTCATGCACGAACTGACACTTTATTTACCTTGGTAAAAGTTTCGGTACGAGAAAGAAAAAAAAACTGATCACCGGTGGAATTCGTGCCAGGAAAAAGTCGAATCATCATTGGTCCGTAGAGAAAACGTTATATATATTTTATGACGCCTTGGGATTGCGTTTTTCCTTCGCCTCGAACCTCGTCCCTCTTTTTCCCACTCCGGACGCTCTTTCTCACGAGCTTCGTGAAAAGTTCAAAGAGGAAACGAGATAAATGAAGAAGCGACCCGTGGAACGATGCAAGGAAATAGTCAGGAAGGAGCAAAAGAGGGTTCAAGTGCCTTTGGTTGAAAGCCGAAACGTCAGTTCGAAAAAAAAAAAAATTCGGGAATAAAACGATGTTCGATATCCATTTGAAAAAAAAAATCCCCAAAAAATTATTTAGAGAATTTTTCACTGGAGAAAAACAATCGAACTGTTATTCAAAGAATAACATAAATTTGAAGAAATCAATCATTGATTTGAAAATCTATTTAAAAGACTCTCCATTTTTTGAGACTTTATTTATTTACGACGTCTGTTCACCCTCCCAAAGAATTTCTGGCTAAGTTTCCAGTTCGTTTGCGTCGAATCAATGAAAATCGTTCGTGCTTTTTCAGAGCTAGAAATTTTCGATGAAATTTTTAGGAGCGCGTGCATCTTTCGTATTAGTACGTCTTTTGATAAACGAAGCGAGAGCGAGAGAGTGGAGGCGAAATGTCAAGTTAGTTTACGAGTCGAGCTTAGCTCGTTTCGTCCGCTCGAGCGGCTCGATGGCCTTCGCGAGTTTTTTTTCCAAGCTCGAAACGTCGAGTCAGAACTCTGCGAGTAGCACTGAGAGAAATCGACGCGAATATGAAAATCGTAGCGAACACGATCGCACTTTTGTTTTCCTGAATTATGAACGATTTCGTAGACGAGGATGCCTCGACGTATTTTAAACATCATAAAAAATCCTGAAGCCTTCGTGATCTCCTTGAACTTTCCTAACTATTTTTTTTTCTTTTCGTACTTTTATTTTTCGCGATAACGTTTTCGACCATACGAGAATATTCGCGATCGTAAATAAATGATTAATTGATCGAGAGCTTTTTTAATCCAACCTTGGTGTACTCGAAATCTCGGGCGAGAAAAACTTTCCACGTGTGTGTACTCCCGAGGATTTCAAGCTTTCGGACGATTGATTGAGATTAATTTCAAGACGACGATATAGGTTTCAGTGACCCAGAGGTTTTTTTTAGACTTTTTATTGATTTTTTTCCCTTGCATTCACTTCTCTTATTCTTGCCAGAATTTTCAGGCGATTCTTGGAGATTGAATCGTTTCGCAACCGATTGCGAACACCCGTGCACAAGGTGGAAGTCAATTACCATTTGATTGCTTCTCCGCGAAGCCCTTAGAAATCTCGCCTGGATTCTATATTTGCCCGACGCTCTCTTCTCTCGCACGGATTAAAAATAGTCTAATAAAAAACGCGAAGTCTCGGACGAAAATTAGTCGGAGCTCGAATAAAACGGTGGAATAAAAATAAACATCGAATCATCGTTCCTTTTGTGTTTTCTCGCATGTTTAAGGTAGTTGACTCATCTGCACTTAAAAATATTACACACTACCTATAGAAATTATATAAAAATTTCCATAAATACAGCTAAAAACATCGTTTTTTAACCAAAATATATTTTTATCAAAAAAATTCAATGTTTTAATAAAATCAATTTATTGTAAAAATATTTATTTTTCCTGTCAAATGTTGTATGAGAATTGAACCTCAATGGTAAAGACTATAATGATTATCATGTGTACCAAATTTCATTGAAATAGATAAGCCGTTTGAATCGTGAAAGAATAACAGATGAACAAATAAATTATTTAGGTATTAAAAAAGAGAATGTGCTTTTTGAAAAGAATTGATAAAAAATACATTTTAATCGACCGTTCCATTATTATCTGTGTTCACAGAAAATTCATAAACCTCGAAATCATCGAGGAAGATTCCTACGAGAAGGACGCTCTGTTCTACGTAGAACTGGGAGAGCCACAGTTGCAAGGAGGTAAGTCTCAGAGTGATCAAATTGCATTATGAAGCACATTTCGAAAAAATGCTCATTACATCGTCGTTGATGAAAATTATTTTGGATATTAAAATATTGAAAAATAACGATAGATCGATCAATGAATCATCAATATTTTCTAAGGGTTTCATTTTTTTTATAAAAATATTGTTGCGATGAATTTTTTCGAAAGTAAGTTAAAATATATAGTCGAGCATTGAGCATTTAAAACTTGAAAAACTAAAATAAAAAAAAGATTACAAGAGCAAAACTTTAGTAAGAAAAAAAATAAAATTAAAAGTTCTGAAAATCCCGTTAAATCCGAAAATAAACAACAAAATTTTAGAGCAAATTGGCAATTAATCACGAAAATTGTGTAAAGTTTTCGTTGACCAACTTAATTAGCTTATCGCTGGTCTGGTTTCCGCGTAATCTTTCGAGGTACGAACGCTGCTGGTTAAAGTTTTTAATAGAAAAACGAATAAGAAAAAAAGCGGAGGGTTCTGGACTCTGAAAAGAATTTCCGCCAGAGATTTTTTAAAACACTAACAAGCGCCTTATTTTTTCATAATAACGATTTTCTTATTACTGAGTTACTCATCTGGACCAGTTTAATTTTGCCACACTTTGCCACACAATTTTGCCACTCAAGTAATTAAATTGGTGAAATCATCCATCCAGAATAACATTTTTTTTTAATAAAAATTTTTCTATTTACTTTTTGGACCGCGATTCATTTTTTTCGGATCAGCTTTCCGGGATATTGTCTTTTTCCGGAAAGTACGAGTATAATGAGATCCCCATTCTTTCCTAGCTAACAAGAACGAAATTTTTTGACAGCTCGACTCTCGACTATCGATCTTCGACGTCGTTAATTAAGAGATAAAATTCGAAAAAAAAATCGTAGTTTTGTTAAACTTCATATTATTTTGCTCAATTCAAATTTTGTTTGTTTAGTCAATAAAAATATTACATGAAAGTAAAAGGCTTACATAGAAAATGAGATTTAAAAGTTCACTCACGACACCCCAGTATTGAATAATGTATTTATCACTGCTCACGAAACTGGACATTGAACGTGCTCGCAACTCGACTGCCCGTAAGTTTGAAGAAAAGGAACGAGTCAAGCGCGAGTTGTACTTTCGCTGGCCAAGACATATTCGTGTAAAAAGTGTAAAAAAATGAATCATTAAGACTGTAGTGCGTTCGCTTAAAAAAGGAACAACGAAAAAAAAACGCTCTCTCCATATTACCTAACAATTTTTTTTTATTTTGCAAAAAAGCAACTCTAGATAAGTTTTGATAGTATATTATCGTTATTTGCATAGTAAATCCATTATTTTACATAGTATATAAAAACCTTGATTTTTTTCGAAAAGTGCATAAAAATATACATATACTTAACACGTCAGTGTTAACATCCTGTTCAATATTTAACATATACATTTCCTGTGTAGGCATAAATAATTTCACGTTTTTCGTAACTGAAAGAATTTTTTTTTTTCATCAATCGATACACGTTTGCAGGTGTGTAATAAGCTTGTTTGCAAAAAGCTTAAATTAGTTTCGAAGGGAAGGAATATGATTATTGGCGAGACTGTTTGGCGAATCGCTGCAAATGTTATCTCAGAGATATGTGCTAATAAACTTGAATTTTGTAATACAAATGCACACACGAGCTGATTTCATATATGTGATTAAAACCTTAGATACGGTCTCATTATCAAAGCTCGGAATGTGCGACGCGCAAACAAAGTTCTTCGTTGATTGCTCCTGCGTTTCTTTTCTCTCTCGCACACACACAAATATACTCCAGCACAGTAGACAGTCTACAACGAGAGAATCACGTATATATTATTTGATTTACCCAGAGACCTTTCGACACTGTTTTGATAAAATTTCACTGCAAAAATTAAATCTCCTTCATTTTCCTTCATTATCCCACTGAGAGGTCTTTGTATATAGACTTTTGAGTTGTAAATTCAAAGATTATGTTCGAATGAAAAGACTCAGAAACGACAGAAGAACTTAGAAATCTCAAATTTGGAACAGTAAATTTAACCAAAAACTTTCTCAGGATGTTGATACTGATATTTTGAGTGTGTATATACAAATTTTTATGTGATTCCCAAGAAAAGTGTTATTTTTAAGTGTAGATAAAGCCTTAAGGAGATTTTGATGCAAAAGCAAATACTAGAAATCTGCTCGAATAGTTTGATTGCCTAAAAAATTAGATTTTTAATTGACATCGGATTTTTCTATAAGCATTATCCAATTTTCTACGAGAACTAATACTGAAAAATCATGAAAAAAATATTGAGTAAATCTGAAAAGAAAAAATTTACGCAGCGATTTATCAATTAATTTATTTCTTTCTCCTTTTCTCTGTACAGCCTTATTTTTATTAAAAGTTTCTATTTATTTTTGTTCTACATTTTTTATTATTCATACTTTCTGCTCTTTGCATATACAAGAAATTCATCCCTGCATCAATAGTAAACAAATCCTTTTAAACTATCTCACTATAATATTACTGTACATCAGCAAACTGTTTTTCCTTATTAATATCCAGCTCAAAGCTTGGACTACTGGATAAAAATAAATAGAGAAAACCATTGCGTAAGTCCATATGAGAAAATTCGGGCAAGAAATCTTTATGAAAAAAAATCCCACATATCTAATATAATACGTATATTATATATACCACCCCGGCATATAAAATGTTCATTTATTAAACGATTAATCGTGCCGAAAGGTTTAACTTTATCGTAACGAACACTTTTAAAAACATAAAAAAGTAATTTCTCAGAAAATAGACTGCAAAATGGAGAATACTTAATTTTAATAAAAGTTGCGATGAATATATTTCAGCGAGAGAACGAAAAACGACCGAGTTTGATAAAAAGGGTGAAACTGTAATTAAGCGTATAATAAAATGCAGCTGAAAAAAAACGAGCCTGTAATTTTTTGAGAGTCCTTTTATATGTAGTTGCTCGAATAAGCTTTGATAAGGCTGAATGCCTGGAATAAATGTAACGAGGGACTCGCGCAGGACGCTAAAAACTCAGGAAGCTTGACACTTTAAACAGACGAGCTCTGGAGCCCTTTTCCCCGGGCACGTCCGAATCCCTTGCGCACTATCACTTCATAATCTCCCGTAAATTGAGGCCGCGCACATCTCTCGCATGTTGCGTAAACAGTTTAGAATTGAATCCCCTTAGGTGCGAAACTCCCTCACATTCGCCAATCAACATTTTCATCTCTCTCATAAATTTCAATCTCGATTTTACCGTTTTTTTATCATGTCATTGAAAAATAATCTCTGTAATTATAAAAAATGTCCCTAATGACTAATCTTCGCTGTGGCGAAACTTCGGCTGAAGATAATTGCGTTAAATTTTAATATAGCAATGAGCTTCTCTTTTGTAATGATCCACCAAACATCATTTTACGAAATATGTATATTATATCTGCACAGATTGAATAATATTGCAATATACGTTATTTTTTACCTCCCAACGAGTTCAATTCCAGCATCTAAGGTGGCCAGGAAAAATTAAGTCGAGACCTTCTGATCCTAAATTATAATAATTCGTCATTTTCAAATTTTTGACAAATTGAAACAGAAGGAAAACTGCTAGTTGATAAAAAAATTTTATCGTCGTTATTGATATCAAAGAAAATGTTTCATTGTAATGATTTTAAAAGTAAATATGAAAATGAAAAGAAATTCAATAAAAATAAAATAAAAATGGAACGAAAAAAAAATTGGGCCATACTTTTCCACATGATCAGAAACGAAGATAAATTGCCTTCCACTTTTATAACGGTGGTGTCTCTCGTTGGCCATCGTGTGTGCGAGCTTCCCATTGTTCCTTCGCGATTACAAGAGCCCGGTGGCTAGAGAGAGAAAAAATGGGAGCAAAAAGACAAACAGCCGCGAAGCTTGGAACTATCTGTGAAAGGAACGTTTGGTCCGTGCAGTTTCCACTCGTATCTTCCTATTTACAGGCCACACATGCACGAACCTTTTGATCCAGAGTGCCATAATATTTATTAATGTCGAAAATATTCCGTTTTCAGTCTTTTGGCGTTATTTTCGCTTTTTTTAAAATCGCTTTCGCCAATATTTTTCATACAAATCAATTTACTTTGCAGAGAGTAAAAATATAATCACTATATAATTTTGACTTGACTGAAAAATTCAGAAACGTTTCGTAAAAATCATTAAGTATCATAACACTTAAAATTGGCCTTAAATAACTTTAAATTATCAAATTTTTATACATTGTTTTAATCTGATATTACATGATATAATTTACTAAACGTTTTTTATCGTATATACGACAAATATTTGCCGATCGATATTGAATCGTGCGTATGCGGAAAAGAAGGGCTTCGCATGTCTTTTTTAAAGAAATAAAATTATATTCAGGGCAATCTTTTGTTTGCCAAGTAAATAAAAAAAAACATCAAGAATGATGCAAAGTAGATTCGAGTAATAAATGTCATTGGATACTCAAATATTCAAGACAGCTTGAGAAATTGATAAGAACACTTTCTTTTGGTTTTACGAGAGGTCAGAGCTCGTGTGTGTATGCGTGTGTGATTGATGTTGCTTCGAAGCATGAGGGAAAGAGATCGAGATAGGCTCTGACAAACTGGCAAAGGTACGAGCGAGCTTGAGCTCAAAAACCTAAAAAAAAGATTCTTGGCAAACTTGCGTCTCCTTACGAGCTCGTGCAAAATGCTCGAAAGAGGCTCACATCGTCCGATATATATCTCCTCGACGAGATAAGTAGTCACTGAAAAACCTCCCGGCCGAGTGGGGCAACATCGTGGAGCGAGTGCCAAAAAGGAGCAAAGACCATGAGAGCAGGCATTTTTTTATTTTAAGGAAATTCTTCCACGATCGTCGCTTCCAAGTATTTTTTTCATACCAAACAAAGGTAAAATCATCAGATTTTAAAGATATATTTGTAAAAAATACATTTGAAAGAGATTGATATTTTTCTGGAATCAAAAATCCAATTGATAATACTGGGTCGATGCAAGAATACGAATCCGTATATTTTTATTTTCAAAAAGTAACATTTTTTTTAAATTGACTCTTTATTTAAGTATTCTTTCATTGCAATAAAATAGCACGCTTGAAAAAAAATCGTGAAAAAGTATTAAACGTAACTTGAAAAATATCCTTGATTTTTTTGAAGGTAATTGCTCAAAAAATTGTGTGAATGTTATTCAATAACATATGATAAAAAATATTGAGAAGGTTCTACCATTCAGCAATAGAGATATTATTAAAAATTGAAACTTTAACACAGGCTCTTATTATGGGAAGCTACAAAAAAAGTTTTTCGATTTTTACACTGTAACACTTTTTTTTTTAATTTTACGCACACTTGTGATGCCAAGAAAAGTTTATGTAATTAAAAAAATATCTTCTTCAAAGTCATTTCGTGCAAGTACCAACTTAAAGCAGAGAGAGAAAAAGAGCGAAGGAGGGTTCGGTGTAAGGAGTGGCTCTCGCAGTGGTGTAAGCCTTATTGGATCAGACAAGGCACTCCCGTACTGGAGAGAGTAGAGAAAAAGAGTGTTGGGTTGAACCGGAAGTTGGAGGAGGAAGTCGAAGAGCGGTAGAAACTGGAGTGCGAGAAAAACAGTCGTCCTTGGTAACACAACGAACAAAAGACCGGACATCGGCAGCACAAGGAAAGAAAAATTGTAAGGAAAGAGGGAAATGGAGAAAGAAAATATAAATTGGTGATGAATGAGAGAAGGAAGAGAGAAAACGTGGAAGAGAGTCAAAAGTGAAAAAAAAGCAAGAAGTAGTGAAAATAAGAGAAAACGTAGTATCGAAGTAGTATAAGGTAGATTGGATCAGACATTGGCACTTGAGAGAAGGAAGGGTGAGAGTAAGGGTTGATCGAGAGCTTGCTCAGGCACGAGAAGCAACTCTTTACGTATAGAGAAATGCAAC
Organism: Cremastinae sp. A BG-2022a; assembly: GCA_030522545.1. NCBI lineage: Eukaryota > Metazoa > Arthropoda > Insecta > Hymenoptera > Ichneumonidae > Cremastinae sp. A BG-2022a. The sequence continues at coordinate 87,172 of JAPYYW010001511.1, forward strand.
TATAGATATATAGCGAGCCCAAGTAGATATCTTTCTATCGGACGTTTTACAAATTACACCAGCCGCATATTCCTCTCGCGATAAGCCGGAGCGAGGACGATCTCACGCCCTGCAGTTCAATCGAAAGGATCTGGATTTTCCATTAGATGAAGTCCTCAGGCTTTGCCCGAGGACGCTCAAGTACCGTTTTAAACGAGACCTTCTTTCGCTTCAAATATATGTGTATATATGCGCACACCCTTCACTCCCTATAAAAAATGAAATAAATTCCGAAAAGGGGCTCAACGATTGAGGGATTTTCCACTAGATATTCATTCTCGCTTTTCAAAAGCGCTCGTCATCAAATTAAATTTTCCCCTAGATGATATTGTATCTCTCACTCGTCGTTTTCACGCAATCAAAATATTTCACCTGGCCAAAAATATTTCCCATATCACGAAATTCTTTGTTTCTTCTCTCTTCGCTATGGGAAACAAATCGCATGTGAAAAGCGAACTTCACGTGCAAACGAAAAAAAAAAAATAACGAAATAAAAAACGACGAAACAAGAGCACACGCACACTACTGACACAGTTTGTATTCCCGGAATTGACATTTATATCCCAAGAGGCTTTTCCGAGGTGAAAAATCAATGACGAGAATGGCAAAGATCCACGAACTCTCTTTTTCCCTCTTTCGAATTCAATTTTTCGACTGCAGCTAAATAAACATTTCGTACGTCTGTCACTTCATATATCATGATGAGAACCCGTGAAAAAATTTACGATTTTTCATCACGATTTTTATTCCAATCCGTGATAAATGTGTCTCGACAGGTGCAAAAAGAATGACCTTGATTTTTGTGGGACAAATCTCGCTCGCGCGACTTTCCGTTTTCGCTTTATATCCTCGGCTATTTTTTTTTTCCTTCATCCTCGACCTACTTTTCATTGATACCTTGCGTGACATTCCTCGTGAAATTTTTTTACTTCAACAGCCATTTACGCGTGGAGGAGCTTCCTATATATGTTTTTTTTTTGTTTTCCCTCCTCGACTTTTTCTCATTCACTCTCCGGGATTCCCACGCGTGCTCTTTCCTCCGGTGCTCTTCACGGAAGCTCTCGCCTTATTCTCGCATTTATCACCGCGTCTTCCTCTCCCTCCCGATCGTTCCTTCGCCGATCTTGCGGTTCTCGCTCGGCGTGACGAGAAAATTTATCAGCTGATCCTCGGAAAAATCTTCTCGTTTTTTATCATCAGAATTTATGGGCCGATGCCAAGAATATACATATATATTTATCTGTACATGTATTTCGCGCGCATGTAAAGAGCGAGATATCGGGCGCATGTGCCTTTACAATATTCCGTTTCCGTACGCGGTATATTTCGTAAATAACAGCAGGTTCGGACCTTAATTGATTGGACGAGGAACAGGCCGGACTCAATTTCATGGTGGATTGCTATATGGAAATATCCCGATCCGAGATACGAGCGCGGGAGTGGCGCATAAAAGCGCGACGATAAACCGGTAGATTGAATTAGAATATGGTCCGGGGAGGCCTCGCGAGGATCGCTCCAAGAGTACTCTCACCGACGAACGCAGCTCTTATACTGTACTCCCCCGTACAATTGTTTTCCAAGTACACATCTCTTACGAAAAGACAATAAAAAGCGTTTTTTTCGCTCACTCTTCTCTTTTTCCCTTATTCGTGCGTATATACGTATATACTAATTGGCTGTAAAAGTCTTTTTCACGCGCCTTGACGAGCTCATTTATTTCTCACTAAGGTGCATCTCTCGAGTCATTTTACGAAGGAACCAACAAAAAATATAAGAATTAAGGTATAATAAACGTCCCAATAGCTGGACAGCTAGGGGTTTTCTCACTTTATCTTGTTTTTTTTTTAATATTCAAACAAAAAATCAATTTCAAATTCATATCTAAGCTATTATCTGATATTTTAGCAATCCAAAATTCATTTTATGTGTTAATTTTAAACAATATTTTTTGTAAATAAGTATACTTAAACATTTAAATATGTTGAATGTCCCAATAGTTGGACAGAAAATCGAGCCTGTCTCTAAAGGATTTAGCGAGTTTTTTCCAATAAATTAACATTATGAAAAATACACTTCCTCGTACAGGATAAATAATCTATACGATTTTATTGAGAAAAAACTAATTCAAATATTAAAATTAATATGGCGAAAATTGTCCAACAATTGGGACGTTTACCTTATCCGCCATTTTACTCGTCGGATGAACGCGAGCTTCGAATGCACGGAGATTAAAGATTCGTTGAGTGAATGAATATAAATCTATTATCTACTAAAGTTGATGAATTGTAGCATGTGCTCTCAATAGGGCCGCTTCCCCCAAGTTCTCGCTCGAGCATTTGCCCCACTCGGCCTATAGGAGTGCTCGCAAGAGTCAAAAGTACGATAATCGTTATTGTGAAGCACTTTTTTGTTTTGTGTCATTCTTCTAATACTTTGAAGAAATTTTGCTGCAATATTTTTTTATCATTTAAACGCACAATTTGTTTTTAATTTCAAGATCTTATATATTCGATCAGACCTTTTTTGGTCACATTAGGTCTCGTAGACGCAAGAAAATTTCAATTATTCGGTGCGTTATCGAAGAATTCATATTGAAACATTTTTTTATATTTATTCAAAAATCAGTTTTTTGGCGAGCGATAAGACACATTTTGTAAGACGCTTGACTAGATAAAAATCAATAAATAAATTTATTGTTGCAATTTGCGATTATGACGCATATAATGTGTATTATGATGGATGTAATTGCAGTTCACGAGAATGCGTGACAGTGAAAATTGTATAGAGTCGAAACTCCGGAAGTAGTACATCCATTAGAAGGGATGAGACGATCCGAGAGCGGATTTAACAAACAACTGAGTGGATGAACTAATCTCATTGGGTATGATGCTCTGCTCGAGGACTGGTAATCCGATTTTCGTGAGACAGGTGTTCGCGGACTCGAGAGGCTTGCCAAGAGGACTTGTCGCATACTGACACGTTGCATGAGAAACGCGGGTGTGCACGAAAGCACACGGAAAAGGTCTCGATGCACTCTCGACCTCGGGACAATATCTTTTCTCCACTTTTATAAGCTCATTGTTACAGCTATAATCGTTTCCAAAAATCGCCAAAGAAGAATAAAAGTGGCTGAGTGATTATATGTCAGGAGCAGCAACGCGGCCGCTTTTTCCTTTTCAACATGTTTGAATTCATATCTTGCAATTCTTCTAGGCGCATACTTTATACAACTTCGTACAATGCGCTCTATACCGATAAATTGATTATGAGCTTCATGTCTTTTTTAAAATAGAATATTTCATCGCAAAATTTTCTGTAGATAACAAAAATATTACTTATACGGGGTGCGATTCAATAATATAGAAAAATTAATAAAACTGATCCAAAAGTCAATTTTTTGGCTCATTCAATATGAATTCTTGAATTTCGCCTGGAATAATTATCATTTTTGTTATCTACGAAAAATTTCCGATCGAATAGGCTCTTAAAATCGAAAAAAGAAATTTTCAAAAAGTTTGGTGGGTCACACTGGGTCTCGTGGACCCATGAAAATTTCAATTAGCGATATCTTTTCTTTCTATTCACCAAATCCACTTTATTAAGGGTGATTCTTCAAGTTTTTTGCAAAACGAAGCGAATGGCGTTGGAATTATATTGATTCATCAATTTTTTAAAAAGT